>SZWC01000347.1:417018-431868 GCA_023375785.1 Penium margaritaceum | reverse complement strand
ATTTGTGACTCGTATTATGAGTTGTCAACGTTGACCACACACAGCGGATTTCTTTGGTCAAAGGCAGTACATATGCCTACTTTGGTCGGTCATTGTGCATGGTAGCCACACCGTGCTACTACTGATTGAAGGTCGTTGTACTTGCTAGTTGAGAACTGATATTCCCGGACCATTGTTTCCCCCTCTGACCGTTTGTGACTCGTGTTATGGTTGGTGAACGTTGACCACCCATATTGAAATTCTTTGGTCATGGTCAGTGACACGTGCCTAGTTTGGTTGTTTGGTGTGCATAGTAGCCACACCGTGCCACTACATATTGAAGTTATTTGTCCTTTCTAGTCCATGCATAGGGTTCCCAAACAACTGTCTCTCCCTCGGACCATTTGTGACTTGTGCTATGAGTTGTCAATGTTGACAACGCATACTGGATTTCTTCGGTCATAGTCAGTGACGTATTCATCATTTGGTTTGTCACTGTGCACGCTAGCCAAACCGTGCCACTACTTGTTGAAGTTCTTTGTACTTGCTACTTGACAACTAGTCTTCCCAACCCATTGTTTCCCCCTATGACCATTTGTGACTCGTGTTATGAGTTTTCATTATTGACCACACACTGTGAAATTCGTTTGGTCATGCTTAGTGACATATGCCTACTTTGGTTTGTCACTGTACATGGTTACCACGCCGTGTCACTACATATGAAAGGTATTTGTGCTGTTTAGTGAATAACTATTATTCCCAAACCATTGCTACCCCCCTTTTGACTATCTGTGACATGAGTTGTGAGTTGTCAACGCTGACCACATGAAGTGAAATTAATTGGTCGTGGTCAGTGACATATGCCTACTTTGGTTGGTCAATGTGCATGGCATCCACACCGTGCAACAACTTGTTGAAGGTCCTTGTGCTTGCTAGTTGATACCTGATGTTCCCAGATCATTGTTTTCCCCTCTGACCATTTGTGATTCCTATTATGAGTTGTCAACGCTGTCCACACACTGCGGATTTCTTTGGTCAAAGGCAGTACATATGCCTACTTTTGGTTGGTAATTGTGCATGGTAGCCACATCGTGCTTATACTGACTGAAGGTTGCTGTACTTGCTAGTTGAGAACTGATATTCCCATACCATTGTTTCCCCCTCTGACCACTTGTGACTCGTGTTATGGTTGGTGAATGTTGACCATCCATATTGAAATTTTTTGCTCATGGGCAGTGACATATGCCTACTTTGGTTGTTTGGTGTGCATAGTAGCCACACCGTGCCACTGCGTATTGAAGTTCTTTGTCCTTTCTAGTCGATACATAGGGTTCCCAAACCATTGTCTCTCCCTTTGACCACTTGTGACTCGTGTTATGAGTTGTCAATGTTGACCACACATAGTGGACTTCTTCAGTCATAGTCAGTGACATATGCATCCTTTGGTTGGTCACTGTGCACGCTAGCCACACCATGCCACTACTTGTTGAAAAACTTTGTACCCCCTAGTTGATAACTAGTGTTCCCAACCCATAGTTTCCCCCACTGACCATTTGTGACTCGTGTTATGAGTTTTCAACGTTGACCACACACTGTGAAATCCGTTTGGCCATGGTTAGTGACATATGCCTACTTTTGTTTGTCACTGTACATGGTAACCACGCCGTGTCCATATGTATTGAAGGTCTCTGTGCTTTCTTGTTGATAGCCAATGTTCCCAAACCATTGTTACATTCTCTGAATATTTGTGACTCGTGTTGTGAGTTGTCAACATTGACCACATGAAGTGAAATTCTTTGTTCATGGTCAGTGACATATGCGTACTTTGGTTGGTCACTGTGCATTGTAGCCACACTATGCCACTCTATATTGAAGGTATTTGTACTTGCTAGTTGATGACTAGTATTCACAAACCATTTTCTTCCACCCTGACCATCTGTGACTCGTCCTATGAGTTGTCAATGTTTACCACACATGGTGAAATTCTTTGGTCATGGTTCGTGACATATGCAAACCTTGGTTGGTCATCATGCATGGTATCCACACCGTGCCACAACGTATTGTAGCTCCTTGTGCTTGCTATTTGATACTTGGTGTTCCCGAACCACTGATTCCCCCTCTGACCATTTGTGACTCGTATTATGAGTTGTCGACGTTGACCAGACATAGCGGATTTCTTTCGTCAAAGGCAGTACATATGCCTACTTTGGTTGGTCATTGTGCATGGTAGCCACACCGTGCTACTACTGTCTGAAGGTCGTTGTACTTGCTAGTTGAGAACTGATATTCCCAACCCATTGTTTTCTCCCCTGGCCGTTTGTGACTCGTGTTATGGTTGTTCAACGTTGACCACCCATATTGAAATTCTCTGGTAAATGGTCAGTGACATATGCATAATTTGGATGTTTGGTGTCCATATTAGCCACAACGTGCCACTGCTTATTGAAGTTATTTGTCCTTTCTAGTCCATGCATAGGGTTCCCAAACCACCGTCTCTTCCTCTGACCATTCGTGACTCATGTTATGAGTTGTCAATGTTTACCACATATAGTGGACTTCTTCGGTCATAGTCAGTGACGTTTTCATCCTTTGGTTGGTCACTGTACACGCTAGCAACGCGGTGCCACTACTTGTTGAAGTTCTTCATACTTGCTAGTTAATAACCAGTGTCCCTAACCAATTGGTTCCCCCTCTGACCATTTGTGACTCGTATGATGAGTTTTCAACGTTGACCACACACTGTGAAATTCATTTGGTCATGGTTAGTGACATATGCCTACTTTGGGTTGTCACTGTACACTGTATCCACACCGTGCCACAACGTATTGTACCTCCTTGTGCTTGCTACTTGATACTTGGTGTTCCAAAACCATTGTTTCCCCCTCTGACCATTTGTGACTCGTATTATGAGTTGTCGACGTTGACCAGACACAGCGGATTTCTTTCGTCAAAGGCAGTACATATGCCAACTTTGGTCGGTCATTGTGCATGGTAGCCACACCGTGCTACTACTGACTGAAGGTCGTTGTACTTGCTAGTTGAGAACTGATATTCCCAAACCATTGTTCCCTCCCCTGACCATTTGTGACTCGTGGATGGACGATGGACAGTAGACGCGGTGACGGTGGACGAAAAACGGTGGACAAAAGGTACTGAACACGGGTGGCAATATTTTATCTGTCACATGTGGCAGCAGGGAGCCTGTCGTGACCTATCCTTTTTTTCCGGGGTTGGGGACTGGCACTGAAGCAAGATAGGCTATGGACATGGGAAAAAGTGCAATCAACAGATTCAAGACTATGATGCTGTAAGTTACTTGAGGAGTGAATGGAAACGAACTATGTGGGTGGATTTAAATCAGGAACATTAAACGTGACATGAATGCCAAGTTTCGGGTCAACTAGGGCGCAACTAGGACGCAAGTAGGGCACAAGTAGGACACAACTAGGGCGCAACAAGGTAACAACTAGGGCGTAGCTAGTGCCCAACTGAGGCGCAACTAGGGCGCAAGTAGGGTGCAAGTTGGGCGCAAGTAGGGTGCAACTAGTGCGCAACTAGGGCGCAACTAGGGTGGAACTAGGGCGCAACTAGGGCTCAAGTAGGTCGCAACTAGGATGAAAGTAGGGTGCAACTAGGTTGCAACTAGGGCACAAGTAGGGTGCAAGTAAGACGCAACTACGGAGCAACTAGGGCACAACTAGGGCGTAGCTAGTGCCCAACTGAGGCGCAACGAGGGCGGAAGTAGGGCGCTAGTAGGGCGTAAGTATGGTACAATGAGGGCGCAAGAAGGGTGCAACTATGGCGCAACTAGGGCGCAACTAGAACGCAACTAGGGCGCAAGTAGGGCGCAACTAGGGCGCAAGTAGGGCTCAAGTAGGGCGCAAGTATGGCACAACTAGGGCACAACTAAGGCGCAAATAGGGCACCACTAGGGCGCAAGTAGGGTGCAACTAGGGCGCAACTAGATCGCAACTAGGGAGAAACTAGGACGCAACTAGGACGTAACTAGGACGCAACTAGGGCGCAACTAGGGCGCAACTAGGGCGCAACTAGGGCGCAACTAGGGCGGAACTAGGGCGCAACTAGGGCGCAACTAGGGCGCAACTAGGACGCAACTAGGGCACAACTAGGGCACAACTAGGGCGCAATGTGTGCGCAACGAGGGTGCAACGAGGGCGCAATGAGGCGCAACTAGGGTACAACTAGAGCGCAACTAGAGCACAACTATGGCGCAATTAGGACGCAAGTAGGGTGCAACCAGGGTGCAACTAGAGCACAAATAGGGCACAACCAGGGCCCAACTAGGACGCAACGAGGGTGCAACTAGTGCGCGAGTTCGGCGCAACTATGGCGTAACTAAGGCGCAACTAGCGCGCAAGTAGGGCGCAAGTAGGATGCAACTAGGGCGCAACTAGGGCATAACTAGGGCGTAGCTAGGGCGCCACTAGGGCGCAACTAGGGCGCAACTAAGGCGCAACTAGGGTGCAACTAGGGCGCAAGTAGTGCATAACTAGGGTGCAACTAGGGCGCAACAAGGGCACAACTAGGGCTCAACTAGGGCGCAACTAGGGTGCAACTAGGGCGCAACTAGGGCGCAACTAGGGCGCAACTAGGGCACAACTAGGGTACAACTAGGGCTCAAGTAGGGCGCAAGTATAGCATAAGTAGGGCACAACTACGGCGCAAGTGGGGCACAACTAGGGCGCAACTAGGGCGCAACTGGGGCGCAACAAGGGCGCAACAAGGGCGCAACAAGGGCGCAACTAGGGCGTAACTAGAGCGCAACTAGGGCGCAACTAGGGCGCAACTAAGGCGCAGCTAGGGCGCAACAACGGCGCAACTAGGGCGCAACTAGTGTACAACTAGGGCGTAGCTAGTGCCCAACTGAGGCGCAACTAGGGCGCAAGTAGGGCGCCAATATGGTGTAACTAGGGTGCAATAAGGGCGCAAGAAGGGCGCAACTAGGACGCATCTAGGGCGCATGTAGGGCGCAACTAAGGTGCGACTAGGGCGCCAGTAAGGCGCAGGTAGGGCGCAACTAGGGCACAACTTAGGTGCAACTAGGGCACAACTAGGGCGCAACTAGGACACAACTAGGGCGCAACCAGGGTGCAACTAGGGCGTTACTAGGACGCAACTAGGACGTAACTAGGACGCAACTAGGGCGCAACTAGGGCGCAACTAGGGCGCAAAGAGGGCGCAACGAGGGCGCAACTAGGACGGAACTAACTAGGGCGCAACTAGGGTGCAACTAGGGCGCAACTAGGGCGCAACTAGGGCGCAACTAGGGTGCAACTAGGGTGCAAGTAGGGTGCAACAAGGGCGCAACTAGGGCGTAACTAGGGCGCAACTAGGGCGCAACTAGGGCGCAAAGAGGGCGCAACGAGGGCGCAACTAGGACGGAACTAACTAGGGCGCAACTAGGGTGCAACTAGGGCGCAACTAGGGCGCAACTAGGGCGCAACTAGGGTGCAACTAGTGTGCAAGTTGGGTGCAACAAGGGCGCAACTAGGGCGTAACTAGGGTGCAACTAGGGTACAACTAGGGCGCAACTAGGGCGCAACTAGGGCGCAAATAGGGTGTAACTAGTCTGCAAGTTGGGCACAACTAGGGTGCAACCAAGGCACAACTAGGGCGTAAGTAAGACGCAACTAAGGGCGCAACTATGGGACAACTAGGGCGTAGCTAGTGCCCAACTGAGGGGCAACAAGGACGCAAGTAGGCGCCAGTAGGGTGCAAGTAGGGCGCAAGTAGGGCGCAAGTAGGGCGCAACTAGGACGCAACTAGGGCGCAACTAGTGCGTAAATAGGGTGCAACTAGGGTGCAAGTAGGACGCAATCAGGGCGCAACTAGGGCTCCCGGGTGCAACTAGGGTGCAACTAGGGGGAAACTAGGGCGCATCTAGGACGCAACTAGGGCGCAACTAGGACGCAAGTAGGGCACAACTAGGGCACAACTAGGGCGCAACTAGGGTGCGACTAGGGCGCGACTAGGGTGCAACTTGAGCGCAACTAGGGCGCAACTAGGGCACAACTAGGGTGCAACTACGGCGTAACTAGGGCGTAATTAGGGTGCAACTGGGGGCAACTAGGACGCAACTAGGGCGCAACTAGGACGCAAGTAGGGCGCAACTAGGACGCAAGTAGGGCGCAACTAGGACGCAAGTAGGGCACAACTAGGGCGCAACTAGGGTGAAACCAGTGTGCAACTAGGGCGCAACTAGGGCGTGACTAGGGTGCGATTAGGGGGCGACTTGGGCGTAACTAGGGCGCAACTAGGGCGCAACTAGGACGTAACTAGGGCGCAATTAGGGCGCAACTGGGGGTACCTAGGGCGCAACTAGGACGCAACAAGGACGCAACTAGGGCGCAACTATGGCGCAACTATGGCGGAACTAGGGCGCAACTAGGGCGGAACTAAGGTGCAACTAGGGCGCAAATAGGGCACAAGTAGGACACAACTAGGGTATAAGGAGGGTACAACTAGGGCGTAGCTAGTGCCCAACTGAGGCGCAACTAGGGCGCAACTAGCGCGCAACTAAGACGCAGCTAGGGTGCAAGTAGGGCGCAAGTAGGGCGCAAGTAGGGCGCAAGTAGGGTGCAACTAGGGCACAACAAAGGCGCAACAAGGGCGCAACTAGGGCGCAACTAGGGTGCAACTAGGGTGCAACTAGGACGCAACTAGGGTGCAACTAGGGCGCAACGAGGGCGCAACGAGGACGTAACTAGGGCGCAACTAGGACGCAACTAGGGTGCATCCAGGGCGCAACTAGGGCACAACTAGGGCGCAACTAGGGTGCAACTAGGGCGCAACTAGGGCGCAACTAGGGCGCAAGTAGGGCGCAACTAGGGTGCAACTAGGGCACAACAAAGGCGCAACAAGGGCGCAACTAGGGCGCAACTAGGGTGCAACTAGGGTGCAACTAGGACGCAACTAGGGTGCAACTAGGGCGCAACGAGGGCGCAACGAGGACGTAACTAGGGCGCAACTAGGACGCAACTAGGGTGCATCCAGGGCGCAACTAGGGCACAACTAGGGCGCAACTAGGGTGCAACTAGTCTGCAAGTTGGGCGCAACTAGGGCTCAACAAAGGCGCAACTAGGGCGTAAGTAAGACGCAAATAAGGGTGCAACTATGGGACAACTAGGGCATAGCTAGTTCCCAATTGAGGCGCAACTAGGGCGCAACTAGGGCGCAACTAAGACACAACTAGGGTGCAAGTACGGCGCAAGTATGGCGCAAGTAGGGCGCAAGGAGGGTGCAACTAGGGCACAACTAAGGCGCAACAAGGGCGCAACTAAGGCGCAACTAGGGCGCAACTAGGGCGCAACTAGGGCGCAACTAGGGTGCAACTAGGGCGCAACAAGGGCGCAACGAGGGCGCAACTGGGGCGCAACGAGGGCGCAACTATGGTGCAACTAGGGTGCAACTAGGGCGCAACTAGGGCACAACTAGGGTGTAACTAGTCTGGAAGCTGGGCGCAACTAGGGCACAACTAAGGCGCAACTAGGGCGTAAGTAAGGCGCAAATAAGGGCGCAACTATAAGACAACTAGGGCGTAGCTAGTGCCCAACTGAGGCGCAACTAGGGCGCAAGTAGGCGCCAGTAGGGCGCAAGTATGGCGCAACTAGGGCGCAACTAGGGCGCAACTATGACGCAACTAGGGCGCAACTAGTGCGTAACATGGGTGCAACTCGGGTGCAAGTAGGGCGCAACTAGGGCGCAACTAGGGCGCCCGGGTGCAACGAGGGCGCAACTAGGGAGAAACTAGGGCGCAAATAGGGTGCAACTAGGACACAACTAGGGCACAACTAGGGCGCAACTAGGGTGCAACTAGGGTGCACCTAGGGTGCAACTAGTGCGCAACTGGGGCGCAACTAGGGCGCGACTAGGGCGTGACTAGGGTGCGACTTGGGCACAACTAGGGCGCAACTAAGGCACATATAGGGCGCAACTAGGGTGGAACTAGGGCGCAATTAGGGCACAACTGGGGGCAAATAGGGCGCAACTAGGGCGCAACTAGGTTGCAACTAGGGCACAACTAGGGTGCAACTAGGGCGCAACTAGGGCGCAAATAGGGCGCAAACAGGGCGCAACTAGGGCGCAACTAGGGCGCAACTAGGGCGCAACTAGGGCGCAACTAAGGCGTAACTAGGGCGCAAATATGGCACAAGTAGGACGCAACTAGGGCACAAGTAGGGTACAACTAGGGCGTAGCTAGTTTTCAACTGAGGCGCAACTATGGTGCAACTAGGGCGTAACTAAAATACAACTAGGGTGCAAGTAGGGCGCAACAAGGACGCAAGTAGGGCGGACGTAGGGCGCAACTAGGCCACAACTAGAGCGCAACTATGGCACAACTACGGCGCAACTAGGATGCAACTAGGGCGCAACTAGAGCGCAACTATGATGCAACTAGGGCGCAACAAGGGCGCCATGAGGGCGCAACTAGGGCACAAATAGGGTACAAGTAGGACGCAACTAGGGCGCAACTAGGGTACAACTATGGCATAGCTAGTCCCCAACAGAGGCACAACTAGGGTGCAAGTAGGGTGCAATAAGGGGGCAAGTAGGTTGCAACTTGTGCGCAACCAGGGCGCAACTAGGGCGCAACTAGGGCGCAACTAGGGCGCGACTAGGGCGCAACTAGGGTGCAAGGAGTGCGCAACTAGGGTGCAAATAGGGCGCAAGTAGGGTGCAAGTAAGACACAACTAGGGGGCAACTAGGGCACAATTAGGACGTAGCTAGTGCCCAACCGAGGCGCAGCTAGGGTGCAAGTAGGACGCCGATAGGGTGTAAGTAGGGGCAATAAGGGCGGCAGAAGGGCGCAACTAGGGTGCAACTAGAGCACAACTAACACGCAACGAGGGTGCAAGCAGGGCGCAACTAGGACGCAAGTAGGGCGCAACTAGGATGCAACTAGGGCACAACCAAGGCGCAACAAGGGCGCAACTAGGGCGCAACTAGGTGCAACTAGGGCGCAACTAGGGCGCAACTAGGGCGCAACTAGGGTGCAACCAGGGCGCAACTAGGGCGCAACAAGGACGCAGCTAGAGCGCAACTAGGGCGCAACTAGGGCGCAACTACAGCGCAATTAGGGCGTAACTGGGGACAACTAGGGTGTAAAAAGGGTGCAACTAGGGCGCAACTAGGGTGCAACTAGGGCGCAACGAGGGCGCAACGAGGGCGCAACTAGGGCGCAGCTAGGGTGCAACTAGGGTGCAACTAGGGCCCAACTAGGGCGCAACTAGGGCGCAGCTATGGTGCAACTAGTCTGCAAGTTGGGCGCAATTAGGGCGAAACTAAGGCACAACTAGGGCGTAAGTAAGACGCAACTAAGGGCGCAACTATGGGACAACTAGGGCGTAGCTACTGCCCAACGGAGGCGCAACTAGGACGCAAATAGGCGCCAGTAGGGTGCAAGTAGGGCACAACTAGGACGCAACTAGGGCGCAACTACGACGCAACTAGGGCGCAATTAGTGCGTAACTAGGATGAAACTAGGGTGCAAGTAGGGCGCAACTAGGGCGCAACTAGGGCGCCCGGGTGCAACTAGGGCGCAACTAGGGGGAAACTAGGGCGCAACTAGGGCGCACCTAGGACGCAAGTAGGGCACAACTAGGGCGCAACTAGGGCGCAACTAGGGTGCACCTAGGGTACAACTAGGGCACAACTAGGGCACGACTAGGGCGAAACTAGGGCGCAACTAGGGTGCAACTAGTGCGCAACGAGGCCGCAATTAGGGCGTGACTAGGGCGCGACTATGGCGCGACTTGGGCGCAACTAGGGTGCAACTAGGGCGAAACTGTGACGCAACTAGGGCGCAATTAGAGCGCAACTGGGGGCAACTAGGGCGTAACTAGGACGCAACTAGGGCGCAACTAAGGCGCAACTAGGGCGCAACTTGGGCGCAACTAGGGCGCAACTAGGGCGCAACTATGGCGCAACTAGGGCACAACTAGGGCGTAACTAAGGCGCAACTAGGGCGCAAATAGGGCACAAGTAGGACACAACTAGGGCGCAAGAAGGGTACAAATAGGGCGTAGCTAGTGCCCAACTGAGGGGCAACTAGGGCGCAACTAGGGCACATCTAAGATGCAACTAGGGTGCAAGTAGGGCGCAAGTAGGGCACAAGTAGGGTGCAAGTAGGGTGCAACTAGGCCACAACTAAGGCGCAACAAGGGCGCAACTAGGGCGCAACTAGGCCGCAACTAGGGCGCAATTAGGGCGCAACTAGGGCGTAACTAGGGTGTAACTAGGGCGCAACTAGGGTGCAACTATAGCACAACTAGGGCGCAACTAGGGCGCAACTAGGACGTAAGTAGGGTGCAACTAGAGCGCAACTAGGGCGCAACAAGGGCGCAACGAGGGCACAACGAGGGCGCAACAAGGGCGCAACGAGGGCGCAACTATGGCGCAACTAGGGTGCAACTAGAGCGCAACTAGGGTGCAATTAGGGCGCAGCTAGGGCGCAACTATGGCGCAGCTATGGTGCAACTAGGGCGGACCTAGGGTGCAACTAGGGCGCAACTAGAGCACAACTTGGGCACAACAAGGACGCAACTAGGTTGCAAATAGGGCGCAACTAGGGCGCAACTAGTGCGCAACTAGGGCTCAACTAGTGCGCAACTGGGATGCAACCAGGGCGCAACGAGGGCGCAACTAGGGCACAACTAGGGCGCAACTAGGGCGCAACTAGGATGCATGTAGTGTGCAAGTTGGGCGCAACTAAGGTGCAACTAAGGCGCAACTAGCGCACAAGTAGGGCACAAGTAGGACGCAACTAGGGCGCAAGTAGGGCATAACTAGGGCGTAGCTAGTGCCCCACTAAGGCACAACTAGGGCACAAGAAGGGTGCAAGTAGGGGGCAAGTAGGGTGCAATAAGGGCGCAAATAG
The DNA here is from genome assembly GCA_023375785.1 of Penium margaritaceum. NCBI lineage: Eukaryota > Viridiplantae > Streptophyta > Zygnematophyceae > Desmidiales > Peniaceae > Penium > Penium margaritaceum. The sequence continues at coordinate 420,991 of SZWC01000347.1, read as the reverse complement.
GGTACAACTAGAGCGCAACTACGGTGCAACTATGGCGCTACTAGGGTGTGACTAGGGTGCGACTAGGGCGCGACTAGGGCGTAACTAGGGCGCAACTAGGGCGCAACTAGGGTGCAACTAGGGTGCAACCATGGCGCAACTAGGGTGCAACAAGGATGCAACTAGGGTAAAAGTAGGACGCAAGTAGGACGCATGTAGGGTGCAACTACGGCACAAGTGGGGCACAACTAGGGCGTAACAAGGGCACAACTAGGGGGCAACTTGAGCGCAACGAGGGCGCGACGAGGACGCAACGAGGGCAGAACGAGGGCACAACAAAGGGTGCAATAAGGGCGCAACTAGGGCGCAACTAGGCGTAAATAGGGCGTAACTAGGGCGCAACTAGGGTGCAACTGGGGCGAAACTTGGGCACAATAGATGCAACTAGGGCGCAACTAAGGCACAACTAAGGCGCGACTAAGGCGCAACTAAGGCGCAACTAGGGCGCAAATAGGGCATAAGTAGGACGCAGATAGGGCGCAACAGGGGTACAACTAGGGCATAGCTAGTGCCCCACTGAGGCGCAACTAGAGCGAGAGTAGGGCGCAACTAGGGCGCAACTAGGGCGCAACTAGGGCGCAACTATGGCGCAACTAGGACGCAACTAGGGCGCAACTAGGTCGCAACTAGGGCGCAAGTCGGGCGCAACTAGGCCACATCTAGGGCACATCTAGGGCGCAACTAGGGGGCAACTAGGGCGCAACTAGGGCGCAACTAGGACGCAACTAGGGAACACCTAGGGCGCAAGTAGGGCGCAACTAGGGTGCAACTAGGGTCTAACTAGGGCGCAAGTAGGGCGCAACTATGGCGCGACTAGGGCGCAACTAGGGCGTAACTAGGGCGCGACTAGGGTACAATTTGGGCGCAACTAGGTGCAACCAGGGCGCAACAAAGGCGCAACTAGGGCGCAATTATGATGCAACTGGGGGTAACTAGGGCGTAGCTAGTGCCCAACTGAGGCGCAACTAGGGCGCAAGTAGGGTACCAGTAGGGTGCAAGTTTGGTGCAATACGGGCGCAAGAAGGGCGCAACTAGGGTGTAACTAGGGCGCAACTAGGACGCATCTAGGGCACAACTAGGGCGCAACTAGGGCGCAACTAGGGCGCAACTAGGGCGTAAGTAGGGCGCAAGTAGGACGCAACTAGGGCGCAACTAGGGCGCAACTAGGGCGCAACTAGGGCGTAACTATATTGCAACTAGTGTGCAAGTTGGGCGCAACTAGGGCGCAACTAGGGTGCAAGTAGGGCGCAACTAGAGCGCAACTAGGACGCAACTAGGGCGCAACTAGGGCGCAACTAGTGCGCAAGTAGGGTGCAGCGAGGGTGTAACTAGAGCGCAGATATGGCACAACTAGGGCGCAACTAGGGTACAACTAGTGCGCACATGGGGCGCAACTAAGGTGCTACTAAGGCGCAACTAGCGTGCAAGTAGGGCACAAGTAGGACGCAACTAGCACGCAAGTAGGACACAACTAGGGCGTAGGTAGGACCCAACTAAGGCACAACTAGGACGCAAGTAGGGTGCCAGTAGGGCGCAAGTAGGGTACAATGAGGGCGCAACTAGGGCGCAACTAGGGCGCAACTAGGGCGCAACTATGGCGTAACTATGGCGCAACTAGGGGGCAACTACGCCGCATCTAGGGCGCAACTAAGGCGCAACTAGAGTGCAACTAGGGCGTAAGTAAGGCGCAACTAGGGTGCAAGTAGGGCACAAGTAGGACTCAACTAGGGCGCAACTAGGGTACAACTAGGGTGTAGCTAGTGCCCAACTGAGGCGCAACTAGGGCGCAAGTAGGGCGCGAGTAGGGCGCAAGTAGGGTGCAACTAGTGCGCAACTAGGGCGCAACTAGTGTGCAACTAGGGCGCAACTAGGACGGAACTAGGGTGCAACCAGGGCGCAACTAGGGCGCAAATAGGGTGCGACTAGGGCACAACTAGGTCGCAACTATGGCGCAACTAGGGCGCAACTAGGGCGCAACTCTGGCGCAACTAGGGCGCAACTAGGGTGCAACTAGGGTGCAAATAGGGCACAGCTAGGGCACAACTAGGACACAACTAGGGCGCAACTAGGGCGCAACTAGGGTGCAACTAGGGCGCAACTAGGGCGGAACTAGGGTGCAACTAGGGCGCAACTAGGACGGAACTAGGGTGCAACCAGGGCGCAACTAGGGCACAACTAGGGCGCAACTAGGGGGCAACTAGGACGCAACTAGGGCTCAACTAGGGTGCAACTAGGGCTCAACTAGGGCGCGACTAGGGCGCAAGTAGGGCGCAAGTAGGGCGCAAGAAAGATGCAACTAGGATGCAACTAGGGCACAACTAGAGCGTAGCTAGTGTCCACCTAAGGCGCAACTAGGGCTGAACTAGGGTGCAACTAGGGCTCAACTAGGGCGCGACTAGGGCGCAAGTAGGGCGCAAGTAGGGCGCAAGTAAGACGCAACTAGGGCGCAACTAGGGCACAACTAGGGCGTAGCTAGTGTCCAACTAAGGCGCAACTAGGGCGCAAGTAGAGCGCCAGTAGGGCGTAAGTAGTGTGCAATAAGGACGTAAGAAGGGCACAACAAGGGTGCAACTAGGATGCAACTAGGACGCGAATAGGGCGCAAGTAGGGCGCAAATAGGGCGCAAATAGGGCGCAAGTAGGGCGCAAGTTGGGTGCAACTAGGGCACAACTAAGGCGCAACTAGGGCACAACTAGGGCGCAACTAGGGCACAACTAGGGCGCAACTAGAGCGCAACTATGGCACAACTAGGGCACAACTAAGACGCAACTAGGCCGCAACTATGGCGCAACTAGGGTGCAACTAGGGCGCAACTAGGACGCAACAAGGGCTCAACAAGGGCGCAACTAGGCCGCGACGAGGACGCAACGAGGCCGCAACAAGGACGCAACTAGGGTGCAATTAGGGTGCAACTAGGGCGTAATTAGGGCGCATCTATGGTGCAACTAGGGCGCTACTAGGACACAACTAGGACACAACTAGGACGCAACTAGGTCACAACTAGGGCGCAAGTAGGGCGCAACTATGGTACAACTAGGACGCAACCGGGGCGCAACCAGGGCGCAACTGGGGCGCAACTAGGGCACAAATAGGGCGCAACTAGGGCGCAACTAGGGTGCAACTGGTGTGCAAGTTGGGCGCAACTAAGGCGCAACTAAGGCGTAACTAGCGCGTAAGTAGGGCACAAGTAGGATGCAACTAGGACGCAATGAGGGCACAACTAGGGTGTAGCTAGTGCCCAACTAAGGCACAAATAGGGCACAAGAAGGGTGACAGTAGGACGCATGTAGGGTGCAATAAGGGCGCAGACATGATGCAACTAGGGCACAACTAGGGCGCAACTAGGGCGCAACTAGGTCCTGACTAGGGCACGACTAGGGCGCGACTAGGCGCACCTGGGGCCCAACTAGGGCGCAACAAGGGCGCAACTAGGGTGCAACTAGGGCGAAGTAGGGCGCAACTAGGGCGCAACTAGGGCGCAACTGGGACGCAACTAGGGCGCAACTAGGGCGCAACTAGGGCGCAACAATGGTGTAACTAGAGCGCAAGTATGGCGCAAGTAGGGCCAAAGCAGTGAGAAACTATGGCACAAGTGGGGCACAACTAGGGCGTAACAAGGGCAAAACTTGAGCGTGAGGGCGCAACGAGGGCGCAACGAGGGCGCAACGAGGGCGCAACAAGGGCGTAACTAGAGCGCAACTAGGGCGCAACTAGGGTGCAACTAGGGTGCAACTAGGGCGCAACTAGGACGCGACTATGGCGTGACTAAAGCGCAACTAGGGCGCGACTAGGGCGCGACTTGGGTGCAACTAGGGCGCAACTAGGGCGCAACTAAGGCGCAACTAGGGTGCAACTAGGGCACAACTAGGGCACAACTGGGGACAACCAGGGCGCAACTAGGGCACAACTAGGGCATAACTAGGGCGCAACTAGG
>SZWC01000347.1:404441-416853 GCA_023375785.1 Penium margaritaceum | reverse complement strand
GCAACTAGGACGCGACTATGGCGTGACTAAAGCGCAACTAGGGCGCGACTAGGGCGCGACTTGGGTGCAACTAGGGCGCAACTAGGGCGCAACTAAGGCGCAACTAGGGTGCAACTAGGGCACAACTAGGGCACAACTGGGGACAACCAGGGCGCAACTAGGGCACAACTAGGGCATAACTAGGGCGCAACTAGGGCGCAACTAGGGCGCACCTAGGGTGTCACTAGGACGCAACTAGGGCGAAACTAAGGCGCAACTAGGGCGCAAACATGGCACAAGTAGGACGCAACTAGGGCGCAACTAGGGTACAACTAGCGCGTAGCTAGTGCCCAAATGAGGCGCAACTAGGGCACAAATAGGGTGTAAGTAAGGCGCAAGTAGGGTGCAACTTGTGCGCAACTAGGGCCCGCACTCAGGGCGCAACTATGGCGCAACTAGGGTGCAAGTATGGCGCAACTAGGGTGCAACTAGGGTGCAAGTAGGGCGCAAGTAAGACGCAACTAGGGTGCAACTAGGGCACAACCAAGGTCTAGCTAGTGTCCAACTGAGGCGCATTCAGGGCGCAAGTAGGGAAACAGTAGGCTACAAGGTTGGTGCGATAAGGGCGCAAGAAGGGCGCAACTAGGGTGCAACTAGGGCGCAACTAGGACGAATCTAGGGCGCAAGTAGGGCGCAACTTGGGTGTAACTAGGACTCAAATAGGGTGCAAGATGGGCGCAAGTAGGGTGCAACTAGAGCATTACTAGGGCGCATCTAGGGCGTAACTAGGGCGCAACTAGGGTGCAACTAGTGTGCAAGTTGGGCGCAACTAGGGCGCAACTAAGGCGCAACTAGGGCGCAAGTAGAGCGCAACAAGAGCGCAACTAGGGCGCAACGAGGGCATAACCAGGGCGCAAGTATGGTGCAACTAGGGCGCAACTACAGCGCAAGTATGGCACAACTAGGGCGCAACTAGGGCGCAACTAGGGTGCAACTAGTGCGCAAGTTGGGCGCAACTAAGGCGCTAATAAGGCGCAACTAGCGCGTAATTAGGGCACAAGTAGGACGCAACTAGCGTGCAACTAGGGCACAACTATGGTGTAGCTGGTGCCCAACTAAGGCAGAACTAGGGCGCAAGTAGGGTGTCGGTAGGGCGCAAGTAGGGTGCAACTAGGGCGCAACTAGGGCGCAACTAGGGCGCAACTAGGGCGCAACTAGGGCACGACTAGGGCGCAACTAGGGTGCAACTAGGGCGCAACTAGGACGCAACTAGGGCGCAACTAGGGCGCAACTAGGACGTAACTAGGGAACAACTAGGGTTTAAATAGGGCGCAAATAGGGCACAAATAGGGCATAATTACGGCACAACTAGGGCGCAACTATGGCGTAACTAAGGTGCAACTAGGGCGCAAGTAGGGCACAAGTAGGACGCAACTAGGGCGCAACTAGGGTACAACTAGGGCGTAGCTAGTGTCACACTGAGGCGCAACTAGGGCGCAAGTAGGGCGCAAGTAGGGCGCAAGTCGGGTGCAACTTGTGCGCACCTAGGGCGCAACTAGGGCGCAACTAGGGCGCAACTAGCACGGAACTAGGGCGCAACTAGGGCGCAACTAGGGTGCAACTAGGACGCTACTAGGGCGCAACTAGGGCGCAACTAGGATGCAACTAGGACGCAACTAGGGCGCAACTAGGGCGCAACTTGGGCGCAACTAGGGTGCAAATAGGGTGCAACTATAGCGCAACTCGGGCACAAATAGGGCACAACTAGGACGCAACTAGGTCGCAACTAGGGCGGAACTAGGGCACAACTAGGATGCAACTAGGGCGCAACGAGGGCGCAACTAGTGCGCAACCAGGGTGCAACCAGGGCGCAACTAGGGCGCAAGTAGGGCGCAACAAGAGCGCAACTATGGCGCAACTAGGGTGCAACTAGGGCGCAAGTAGGGTGCAACTAGGGCGCAACTAGAGCGCAAGTAGGGCACAACTAGGGCGCAAGTAGGGCGCAACTAGGGTGCAACTAGTGCGCAAGTTGGGCGCAACTAAGGCGCTACTAAGGCGCAACTAGCGGTAATTAGGGCACAAGTAGGACGCAACTAGCGTGCAACTAGGGCACAACTATGGTGTAGCTAGTGTCCAACGAAGGCACAACTAGGGCGCAAGTAGGGTGCCGGTAGGGCGCAAGTAGGGTGCAACTAGGGCGCAACTAGGGCACAACTAGGACGCAACTAGGGCGCAACTAGGGCGCGACTAGGGCGCAACTAGGGCGCAACTAGGGCGCAACTAGGACGCATTTAGGGTGCAACTAGGGCACAACTAGGACGTAACTAGGGCACAAATAGGGTACAACTAGGGCACAACTAGGGCGCAAATAGGGTGTAATTAAGGCACAACTAGGGCGCAACTATGGCGTAACTAAGGCGCAACTAGCGCGCAAGTAGGGCATAAGTAGGAAGCAACTAGGGCGCAACTAGGGTACAACTAGGGCGTATCTAGTTTCCCACTGAGGCACAACTAGGGCGCAAGTAGGGCGCAAGTAGGACGCAAGTCGGGTGCAACTCGTGGGCAACTAGGGCGCAACTAGGGAGCATCTAGTGCGCAAATTGCGCGGAACTAGGGTACAACTAGGGCCAACTAGGGTGCAATTAGGGCGCTACTAGGGCGCAACTAGGGCGCAACTATGATGCAACTAGGACACAACTAGGGCCCAACTAGGGCGCAACTTGGGCGCAACTAGGGTGCAACTAGGGTGCAACTAGGGCGCAACTCGGACACAACTAGGGCACAACTAGGACGCAACTAGGTCGCAACTAGGGAGGAACTAGGGTACAACTAGGACGCAACTAGGGCGCAACGAGGGTGCAACTAGTGCGCAACCAGGGTACAACCAGGGCGCAACTAGGGCGCAACTAGGGCGTAACTAGGGAGCAACTAGGACGCAACTAGGGCGCAACTAGGGTGCACGAAGGGGGAAAAAGGGCGCGACTAGGGCACAACTAGGGTGAAACTAGTGCACAAGTAGGGCGCAAGTAAGATGCAACTATGGTGTAACTAGGGCACAACTAGGGCGTAGCTAGTGCCCAACTAAGGCGTAACTAAAGTGCACGAAGAGCGCCAGTAGGGCGTAAGTAGGGTGCAATAAGGGCGCAAGAAGGGATCAACTAGGGTACAACTACTGCGCAACTAGGACGCGACTAGGGCGCAACTAGGGCGTAACTAGGATGCAAGTAGGGCGCAAGTAGGGCGCAAGTAGGGCGCAACTAGGGCACAACTAAGGCGCAACTAGGGCGCAACTAGGGCGGAACTTGGATGCAACTAGTGCGCAACTAGGGTGCAACTAGGACACAACTAGGGCGTAACTAGGGTGAAACTAGGGCACAACTTGAGCACAACTTGGGCGCAACCAGGGCGCAACTAGTTGTACCCTAATTGTGCCCTAGTTGCGCCCTAGTTGCGCCCTAGTTGCGCTCTAGTTGCGTCCTAGTTGCGCCCTAGTTGCGCCCTGGTTGCAACCTAGTTGCGCCCTAGTTGCACCCTAGTTGCGCCCTAGTTGGGCCCTAGCTGTGCCCTAGTTGCACCTAGTTGTGCCCTAGTTGCGCCCTTGTTCCGCCTTAGTTGTGCCCTAGTTGCGCCCTACTTGTGCCCTACTTGCGCCCTACTTGCGCCCTGCTTACACCCTAGTTACGTCTTAGTTGCACCCTAGTTGCGCCCTAGTTGCACCCTTCTTGCGCCCTTATTGCATCCTACTTACACCCTATCGACACCCTACTTGCGCTCTAGTTGCGCCTCAGTTGGGCACTAACTGCATCCTAACTGTGCCCCAGTTGCACCCTAGTTGTGTCTTACTTGCACCCTACTTGCGCCCTAGTTGCACCCTAGTTGCGCCTTACTTGCACCCTCGTTGCGCCCTAGTTGCGCCCTAGTTGCGCCCTAGTTGCGCCTTAGTTGCGCCCTGGTTGTGAACAAGTTGCATCCTACTTGCGCCCTAATTGCACCCTACTTGCGCCCTAGCTGTGCCTCAGTTGGGGACTAGCTACGCCCTAGTTGTACCCTAGTTGCGCCCTAGTTGCGTCCTACTTGTACACTATTTGTGCCCTAGTTGCGCCCTCGTTGCGCCCTTGTTGCCCCCTAGTTGCGTCATAGTTACGCTCTAGTTGCGCCCTAGTTGCGTCCTAGTTGCGCCCTAGTTGCGCCCTAGTTGTGCTCTAGTTGTGCCTCAGTTGTGCCCTACTTGCGCCCTTCGTGCGTCCTAGTTGCGCCCTACTTGCACCCTAGTTGCGCCTTAGTTGCACCCTAGTTGCGCCCTAGTTGCGCCTTAGTTGCGCCCTAGTTGCGCCCTAGTTGTGCTCTAGTTGTGCCTCAGTTGTGCCCTACTTGCGCCCTTCGTGCGTCCTAGTTGCGCCCTACTTGCACCCTAGTTGCGCCTTAGTTGCACCCTAGTTGCGCCCTAGTTGCGCCTCAGTTGGGCACTAGCTACGCCCTACTTGTGCCCTAGTTGCATCCTACTCGTGCCCTATTTGTGCCCTAGTTGCGTCCTAGTCGCGCCCCATTTGCGCCTAGTTGCGCCCAATCTGCGCCCTAGTTGCACCCAATTTGCGCCCTAGTTGCGGCCTAGTTGCGCCCTACTTGCGCCCTAGTTGCACCCTAGTTGCACCCTAGTTGTGCCCTAGTTGCAACCTAGTTGCGCCCTAGTTGCGCCCTATTTGCCCCCAGTTGTACCCTAATTGCGCCCTAGTTGCGCCCTAGTTGCGCCCTAGTTGTGCCCTAGTTGCGCCCTAGTTGTGCCCAAGTCGCGCCCTAGTCGCACCCTAGTCGCGCCCTAGTTGCGCCCTGGTTGCGCACTAGTTGCACCTTTGGTGCACCCTAGTTGCGCCCTAGTTGCGCCCTAGTTGTGCTTAGTTGCGTCCTAGTTGCACCCTAGTTGCGCCCTAGTTTCTCCCTAGTTGCGCCATAGTTGCACCCGGGCGCCCTAGTTGTGCCCTAGTTGCGTCCTACTTGCACCCTAATTGCACCCTTGTTACGCACTAGTTGCGCCCTAGTTGCGTCCTAGTTGCGCCCTAGTTGCACCCTATTTGCGCCCTACTTGCGCCCTACTGGCGCCTACTTGCGCCCTAGTTGTGCCTCAGCTGGGCACTAGCTACGCCCTAGTTGTCCCATAGTTGCACCCTTATTTGCGTCTTATTTACGTTCTAGTTGCGCCTTACTTGCGCCCTAATTGCGCCCAGCTTGCAGACTAGTTGCACCCTAGTTGCGCCCTAGTTGCGCCCTAGTTGCGCCCTAGCTGCACCCTAGTTGCGCCCTAGTTGCGCCCTAGTTGCGCCCTCGTTGCACCCTCGTTGCGCCCTAGTTATACCATAGTTGCACCCTAGTTGCGCCCTAGTTGCGTCCTAGTTGCGCCCTAGTTGTGCCCTTGTTGCGCCTTAGTTGTGCCCTAGTTGCACCCTACTTGCGCCCTACTTGCACCCTACTTGCGCCCTACTTACACCCTTGTTGCGTCTTAGTTGCGCCCTAGTTGCGCCCTCGTTGCGCCTCAGTTGGGCACTAGCTACGCCCTAGTTGTCCCATAGTTGCACCCTTATTTGCGTCTAACTTACGCCCTAGTTGCGCCTTTGTTGCATCCTAGTTGCGCCCAATTTGCAGACTAGTTGCACCATAGTTGCGCCCTAGTTGCGCCCTAGTTACGCCCTAGTTACACCCTAGTTGCGCCCTAGTTGCGCCCTAGTTGCACCCTCGTTGTGCCCTCGTTGCGCCTAGTTGCACCATAGTTACGCCCTAGTTGCGCCCTAGTTGCGCCCTAGTTGCACCCTTGTTGCGCCTTAGTTGTGCCCTAGTTGCACCATACTTGCGTCCTACTTGCGCCCTACTTGCGCCCTACTTGCACCCTAGTTGCGTCTTAGTTGCGCCCTATTTGCGCCCTAGTTGCGCCTCAGTTGGGCACCAGCTACGCCCTAGTTGTACCATTCTTGCATCCTAGTTGCATCCTACTTGTGCCCTAGTTGCGCCCTAGTTCCGCCCTAGTTGCGCCCTGGTTGCGCCATAATTGCGCCCTAGTTGCGCCCTAGTTGCGCCCTAGTTACGTCATAGTAGCGCCCTAGTTGTGCCTTAGTTGCGCCCTAGTTGCGTCCTAGTTGCGCCCTAGTTGCGCCCTAGTTGCCCCAAGTTGCGCCCTAATTACGCCCTAGTTGCGTCCTAGTTGTGCCCTAGTTGCGCCCTAGTTGCGCCCAAGTCGCCCCCTAATCGCGCCCTAGTCACGCACTAGTTGCGCCCTAGTTGCGCACTAGTTGCACCCTAGTTGCACACTAGTTGCGCCCTAGTTGTGCCCTAGTTGTGTCCTAGTTGCAACCTAGTTGCACCCTAGTTGCGTCCTAGTTGCCCCCAGTTGTGCCCTAATTGCGCCCTAGTTGCGCCCTCGTTGCGCCCTAGTTGCGCCCTAGTTGCGCTCAAGTCGCGCCCTAGTCGCGCCCTATTCACGCTCTAGTTGCGCCATAGTTGTGCACTAGATGCACCCTAGGTACACCCTAGTTGCGCCCTAGTTGCGCCCAAGTTTTGCCCTACTTGCGTCCTAGTTGCGCCCTAGCTGCACCCTAGTTTCCCCCTAGTTGCACCCTAGTTGCACCCAGGAGTCCTATTTGCGCCCTAGTTGCGCCCTACTTGCACCCTATTTGCACCCTAGTTACGCACTAGTTGCGCCCTAGTTGCGTCCTAGTCGCACCCTAGTTGCGCCCTAGTTGCCTCCTGCTCTCACCCTACTGGCGCCTACTTGCGTCCTAGTTGCGCCTCAATTGGACACTAGCCACGCCCTAGTTGTCCCATAGTTGTGCCCTTAGTTGCGTCTTACTTACGCCCTAGTTGTGCCTTAGTTGCACCCTAGTTGTGCCCAACTTGCAGACTAGTTGCAACCTAGTTGCGCCCTAGTTGCGCCCTAGTTACGCCCTAGTTGCAACCTAGTTGCACCATAGTTACGCCCTAGTTGCGCCCTCGTTGCGCCCTCGTTGCGCCCTAGTTGCACCCTACTTGCGCCCTAGTTGCGCCCTAGTTGCGCCCTAGTTGCTCCCAGTTGCGCCCTACTTGCTCCCTAGTTACGCCCTAGTTGCGCCATAGTTGCGCTCTAGTTGCGCCCTAGTTGCACCCTAGTTGCACCCTAGTTGCGTCCTACTTGCACCCCCGTTGCGCCCTAGTTGCGCATTGGTTGCACCCTAGTTGCGCCCTAGTTGCGCCCTAGTTATGCCTAGTTGCGCCTTGGTTGCACCATGGTTGCGCCTAGTTGCGCCCTAGTTGCGCCCTTGTTGCGCCTTAGTTGTGCCATAGTTGCGCCCTACTTGCGCCCTACTTGCGCCCTAGTTGCGCCCTGCTTGCACCCTAGGTGTGTCTTAGTTGCGCCCTAGTTGCGCCCTAGTTGCGCCCTTCTTGCGCTCTTATTGCACCCTACTTACACCCTATTGGCGCCCTACTTGCGCCTTATTTGCGCCTCAGTTGGGCACTAGCTACGCCCCAATTGTGCCCTAGTTGCGCCCAAGTTGCGTCTTACTTGCGCCCTACTTGCGCCCTAGTTGCAACCTAGTTGCGTCCTACTTGCACCCCAGTTGCGCCCTAGTTGCGCCATAGTTGCGCCCTAGTTGCGTCCTAGTTGGGCCGTGGTTGCGCACAAGTTGCAACTTACTTGCACCATAATTGCACCCTACTTGCGCCCTAGTTGCACCTCAGTTGGGGACTACCTACACCCTAGTTGTACCCTCGTTGCGCACTAGTTGCGTCCTACTTGTACCCTATTTATGCCCAAGTTGCGCCCTCGTTGCGCCCTTGTTGCGCCCTACTTGCGCCATAGTTGCGCTCTAGTTGCGCCCTAGTTGCGCCCTTCTTGCGCCTACATTGTACCCTACTTACACCCAATTGGCGCCCTACTTGCGCCCTATTTGCGCCTCAGTTGGGGAATAGCTACGCCCTAATTGTGCCCTAGTTGCACCCTAATTGCGTCTTACTTGCACCCTACTTGCACCCTAGTTGCACCCTATTTGCGCCCTACTTGCACCCTAGTTGCGCCCTAGTTGCGTCCTAGTTGCACCCTAGTTGCGCACTAGTTGCGCCCTGGTTGTGCACAAGTTGCAACCTACTTGCTCCCTATTTGCACCCTACTTGCGCCCTAGTTGAACCTCAGCTGGGGTCTAGCTACGCCCTAGTTGTACCCTAGTGGCGCCCTAGTTGTGTCCTACGTGTACCCTATTTGTGCCCTAGTTGCGCCCTCGTTGCGCCCTTGTTGCGCCCTAGTTGCGCCATTGTTGCGCTCTAGTTGCGCCCTAGTAGCGTCCTAGTTGTGCCATAGTTGCACCCTAGTTGTGCTCTAGTTGTGTCGTAGTTGCGCCCTACTTGCGCCTTACTTGCGCCCTAGTTGCGCCCTACTTGCACCCTAATTGCATCTCAGTTGCGCCCTAGTTGTGCCCTAGTTGCGCCTCAGTTGGGCACTAGCTACGCCCTAGTTGTACCCTACTTGCGCCCTAGCTGCGTCCTACTTGTACCATATTTGCGCCCTAGTTGTGCCCTAGTTGCACCCTAGTTGCGCCCTAGTTGCGCCCTAGTTGCGCCCTAGTTACGCCTTAGTTGCACCCTAGTTGCGCCCTAGTTGCGCCCTAAATGCGCCCTAGTTGCCCACAGTTGCGCCCTAATTACGCCCTAGTTGCGTCCTAGTTGAGCCCTATTTGCGTCCTAGATGCACCCAAGTTGCACCCTAGTCGCGCCCTAGTCGCGCCCTAGTTGCGCCCTAGTTGCGCACTAGTCCCACCCTAGTTGCACCCTAGTTGCGCCCTAGTTGCGCCCTAGTTGTGCCCTAGTTGCAACCTATGTGCGCCCTAGTTACGCCCTAGTTGCCCCCAGTTGCGCCCCAATTGCGTCCTAGTTGCGCCCTAATTGCGCCCTAGTTGTGCCCTAGATGCGCCCTAGTTGCGCCAAAGTCACGCCCTAGTCGCGCCCCAGTCGCGCCCTAGTTGCGCCCTAGTTGCGCACTAGTTACGCTCTAGTTGCACCCTAGTTGCGTCCTAGTTGCGCCCTAGTTGTGCCCTAGTTGCGTCATAGTTGTCCCTTAATTGCGCCCTTTTTTCCCCCTAGTTGCACCCTAGTTGCGCCCGGGCGCCCTGGTTGCGCCCTAGTTGCGCCCTACTTGCACCCTAGTTTCACCCTAGTTACGCACTAGTTGCGTCTTAGTTGCGCCCTAGTTGCACCCTAGTTGCGTCCTAGTTGCGCCCTACTTGCGCCCTACTAGCGCCTACTTGCGCCCTAGTTGCGCCTCAGTTGGGCATTAGCTACGCCCTAGTTGTCCCCTAGTTGCGCCCTCAGTTGCAGCATACTTACGCCCTAGTTGCGCCTTAGTTGCGCCCTAGTTGCGCCCAACTTGCAGACTAGTCACACCCTAGGTGTGCCCTAGTTGCGCCCTAGTTGCGCCATATTTACACCCTAGTTGTGCCCTAGTTGCGCCTTAGTTGCCCCCTCGTTGCGCCCTCATTGCGCCCTAGGTGCACTCTAGTTGCGCCCTAATTGCGCCATAGTTGCGCCCTGGTTGCCCCCAGTTACACCTTAATTGCGCCCTACTTGTGCCCTAGTTGCGCCCTAGTTGCGCTCTAGTTGCGTCCTAGTTGCGCCCTAGTTACGCTCTAGTTGCGCCCTAATTGCGCCCTAGTTACACCCTACTTGCGCCCTGGTTACGCCCTAGTTGCACCCTAGTTGCGCCCTATTCGTGCCCTAGTTGCGCCATAGTTGCGCCTAGTTGCGCTCTTGTTGCGCCCTTGTTGCGCCTTAGTTGTACCCTAGTTGCGCCCTACTTGCGCCCTACTTGCGCCCTAGGTGCGCCCTACTTGCACCCTAGTTGCGTCTGAGTTGCACCCTAGTTGCGCCCTGGTTGTGCCCTATTTGCGCCCTTATTGCACCCTACTTACACCCTATTGGCCCCCTACTTGCACCCTAGTTGCGCCCTAGTTGCGCACTAGCTACGCCCTAATTGTGCCCTAGTCACAGAAACCAAAGCCGGGTCACAGAAACAATAGCCGGGTCACATAAACCAAAGCCGGGTCACAGAAGCCAAAAGCCGGGTCAAAGAAACCAAAGCCGGGTCACATAAACCAAAGCCGGATCACTGAAACCAATGCCGGGTCACAGAAACCAAAGCCGGGTCAACAAACCAAAGCCGAAGCACAGAAACCAGAGCCCGGTCATAGAAACCAAAGCCGGGTCACAGAAACCAAAGCCGGGTCACATAAACCAAAGCCGGATCACTGAAACCAATGCCGGGTCACAGAAACCAAAGCCGGGTCAACAAACCAAAGCCGAAGCACAGAAACCAGAGCCCGGTCATAGAAACCAAAGCCGGGTCACAGAAACCAAACCGGGTCACAGAATCCAAAGCCGGATCACAGAAACCGAGGCCGGGTCACAGCAACCAAAGCCAGGTCACATAACCAAATCCGGGTCACATAAACCAAAGCCAGGTCACAGAAACCAAAGCGGGGTCACAAAAACCAAGCCGGGTCACAGTAACCAAACCCGGCTCACATGAACAAAAGCCAGGTCAGAGAAACCAAAATCGGGTCACAGAAACCAAAGCCGGGTCACATAAACAAGAGTCGGGTCACATAAACCAAAGCCGGGTCACAGAAACCAAAGCCAGGTCACATAAACCAAAGCCGGGTCAGAGAAACCAAAGCCGGGTCACATAAACCAAAGCTAGGTCACACAAACCAATGCCAGGTCACAGAAACCAAAGCCCAATTACGGAAACCAAAGCCGGGTCAAAGAAACCAAAGCCGGGTCACAGCAACTAAAGTCGGGTTACAGAAACCAATGCCGGGTCACAGAAACCAAAACTGGGTCACAGAATCCAATGCCGGGTAACGGAAACCAAAGCCGGGTCACAGAAGCCAAAGCCAGGTCACAGAAATCAAAGCTGGGTTACAGAAACCAAAGCCATGCCACATAAACCAAAGCGGGGTCACAAAAACCAAAGCCGGGTCACAGAAACCAAAGCCGGGTCACAGAAACCAAAGCCGGTCACACAAACCAAAGCCGGGTCACACAAACCAAAGCCGGGTCACAAAAACCAAAGCCGGGTCACAGAAGCCATAGCCGGGTCACAGAAAGCCGGGTCACATAAGCCAAAGCCGGGTCACAGAAACCAAAGCCGGGTCACAAAAACCAAGGCCGGGTCACAGGAACCAAAAACGGTCCCATAAACCAAAGCCGGGTCACATAAACCAAAGCCGGGACACAGAAACCAACGCTGAGTCACATAAAGCAAAGCCAGGTCACGTAAACCAAAGCCAGGTCACATAAACCAAAGCCGGGTCACATAAACCAAAGCCGGGTCACAGAAACCACAGCCGGGTCACAGAAATGAAAGCCGGGTGATAGAACCCAATGATATGTCACATAAACCAAAGCCGGGTCAAAGAAACCAAAGCTGGGTAAACCAAAGCCGGTGCACAGTAACCAAAGTTGGAACAAAGAGACCAAAGGCGGGTCAGATAAACCAACGCCGGTCACAGAAGCCAAAGCCGGGTCACATAACCGAAAACTGGGTCAGAGAAGCCAAAGCCGGGTCAAAGAAACCAAAGCCGGATCACAAAAACCAAAGCCGGGTCACAAAACCAAAGCCGGGTCACAGAAACCAAGCCGGGTCACATAAACCAAGGCCGGGTCACAGAAACTAAAGCCGGGTCACAGAAACCAAAGCCGGGTCACAGAAACCAAAGCCGGGTCGCAGAAACCAAAGCCGGGTCACATAAACCAAAGCCGGTCACATAAACCAAAGCCATGTCAGAGAAACCAAAGCCAATTAACAGAAACCAAAGCCGAGTCACATAATCCAGAGCAGGGTCACAGCAAACCAAAGCCAGGTCACAGAAACCAAAGCTAGGTCACATAAACCAAGGCCGGGCCAGGGAAACGAAAGCTAGGTCACAATTTCCAATGCCGGGTCACTGAAACCAAATACAGGTCACAGAAACCAAAGCCGGTTCCCGGAAACTAAAAGCCGGGTCTTAGAAACCAAAGCCGGGTCACAGAAACCAAAGCCAAGACACAGAAACCAAAGCCGGGTCATAGGAACCAAAGCTCGTCCACAGACACCAAAGCCGGGTCACATAAACCAAAGCTGGGTCACAAAAACCAAAGTCAGGCCACATAAACCAAAACTGGGTCACAAAAACCAAAACCGGGTCACATCAACCAAAGCTGGATCACATACACCAAAGCCGGGTCACAAAAACCAAAGCCGGGTCACAAAAACCAAAGCCGGGTCACAGAAACCAAAGCTGGGTCGTAACAACCAAACCCGGGTCAGATAAACCAAAGCCGGGACACAAACACCAAAGTCGGGTCACAGAAACCAAAGCGGGGTTACAGAAACCAAACCCGGGTCATAGACACCAAAGCCGGGTCACAGAAACCAAAGCCA
>SZWC01000347.1:392279-403792 GCA_023375785.1 Penium margaritaceum | reverse complement strand
CCAAAGCCGGGTCACATAAACCAAAGCCGGGTCAAAGAAGCCAACGCCGGGTCACAAAAACCAAAGCCGGGTCACAAAAACCAAAGCCGGGTCACAAAACCAAAGGCGGATCACAAAAACGAAAGCCGGGTCATAGAAACCAACGACGGGTCAAAGAAACCAAAGCCAGCTCAAAGAAACCAGAGCTTGGTAAACCAAAGCCGGTGCACAGAAACCAAAGCTGGGCCAAAGAAACCAAAGCTGGGTCAGACAAACCAAAGCCGGGTCACATAAACCAAAGCCGGGTCACAAAAACCAAAGCCGGGTCACATAAACCAAAGACAGGTCAGAGAAACCAAAGATGGGTAACAGAAACCAAAGCCGGGTCACAAAAACCAAAGCTGGGTCACAAAACAAAAGCCGGGTCACAGAAACCAAGCCGGGTCATAGCAACCAAAGCCGGATCACAGAAACCAAAGCCGGGTCACATAAACCAAAGTCGGGTCAGAGAAACCAAAGCCGGGTCACAGAAACCAAAGCCGGGTCACAGAAACCAAAGCCGGGTCACACAAACCAAAACCCGGCCACAGAAACCAAAGCCGCGTCACACAACACTAAGCCGTTCACAGAAACCAAAGCCGGGTCACAAAAACCACAGTTGGGTCACATAAACCAAAGCCAATTCACAAAAACCAAGATGGGTGACAAAAACCAATGCCGGGTCACAGAAACCAAAGACGTGTCACATAAATCAAAGCCGGGTCACAGATACCAAAACCGGGTCATAGAAACCAAAGCCGGGTCACAGAAACCAAAGCTGGGTCGCAGAAACCAAAGCCGGGTCTCATAAACGAAAGCCGGGTCACAGAAACCAAAGACGGATCACAGAAACCAAAGTCTGGTCACAGAAACCAAAGCCGGGTCACATAAACCAAAGCTGGGTCACATAAGCCAAAGCCGGGTCACACAAAGCCGGGTCACAGAAGCCAAAGCCGGATCACACAAACAATAGCCGGGTCACAACAACCAAAGCCAGGTCACAGAAACCAAAGCCGGGCCACAGAAACGAAAGCCGGGTCAGAGAAACCAAAGCCGGGTCACTGAAACCAAAGCCGGGTCACATGAACCAAAGCCGGGTCACAGAAACCAAAGCCGGGTCACATAAACCAAAGCTGGGTCACATAAGCCAAAGCCGGGTCACACAAAGCCGGGTCACAGAAGCCAAAGCCGGATCACACAAACAATAGCCGGGTCACAACAACCAAAGCCAGGTCACAGAAACCAAAGCCGGGCCACAGAAACGAAAGCCGGGTCAGAGAAACCAAAGCCGGGTCACTGAAACCAAAGCCGGGTCACATGAACCAAAGCCGGGTCACAGAAACCAAAGCCGGGTCACATAAACCAAAGCCGGGTCACACACAGGTAGGCCGGGCCTACTTGCACCCTATTTGCACCATACTTGCGCCCTAGTTGCACCATAGTTGCGCCCTAGTTGCGCCCTAGTTGCGCCCTAGTTGTGCCCTAGTTGCGCCCTAGTTGCGCCCTAGTTGCGGCCTAGTTGCGCCCTGTTTGCGCCCTAGTTGCACCCTGGTTGCGCCCTAGTTGCGCCCTAGTTACGCCCTAGTTGTGCCCTAGTCGCGCCCTAGTCGCGCCCTAGTTGCGCCCTAGTTGCGCCCTAGATGCGCCTCAGTTGCACCCTATTTGCGCCCTTATTGCACCCTACTTGCGCCCTACCGGCACCATACTTGCGCCCTAGTTGTGCCCTAGTTGGGCACTAGCTACGCCCTATTTGTGCCCTAGTTGCGCCCTAGTTGTGTCCTACTTGTGCCCTAGTTGCGTGCTAGTTGCGCCTTAGATGCGCCTTAGTTGCGCCCAACTTGCACACCAGTTCCACCCTAGTTGCGCCCTAGCTGCGCTCTAGTTGTGCCCTAGTTGCGCCCCAGTTGCGCCCTGGTTGCGCCCCGGTTGCGTCCCAGATGCACCCTAATTGCACCCTAGTTGCGCCCTGGTTGCGCCCCGGTTGCCCCATAGTTGCGCCCAAGTCACACCCTAGTCGCGCCCTAGTTGTGCCCTATTTCAGCCCTAGTTGCGCCCTTGTTGCACCCTTGTTGGGCCCTAGTTGCGCCCTAGTTGCGCCCTAGTTGTGCCCTAGTTGCGTCCTAGTTTCACCCTAGTTGTGCCCTAGTTGCGCCCTAGTTGCAACCTAGTTGCGCCCTACTTGCATCCTAGTTGCATCATTCTTGCGCCCTACTGGTGCCTACTTACACCCTAGTTGCACCTTAGTTGGGTTCTAGCTATGTACTAGTTGTACCCTAGTTGCATCCTAGTTGCGTCTTACTTGCGCCCTACTTGCGCCCTACTTGCACCCTAGTTGCGCCCTAGTTGCGCCCTGGTTGCATCCTAGTTGCGCCCTAGTTGCGCCCTAGTTGCACCATAGTTGCGCCCTAGTTGCGCCCTAGTTGCGCCCTGGTTGTACCCTGGTTGCGCACTAGTTGCGCCCTAGTTGCGCCCTAGTTGCGCCCTAGTTGCGTCCTAGTTGCGCCCTAGTTGCGTCCTAGTTGTTTCCTGGTTGTGCCCTAGTTGCGCCCTAGTTGCACCCTAGTTGACCATAGTTGCGCCCTAGTTGCGCCCTACTTGCGGCTTAGTTGC
This sequence comes from Penium margaritaceum, assembly GCA_023375785.1. NCBI lineage: Eukaryota > Viridiplantae > Streptophyta > Zygnematophyceae > Desmidiales > Peniaceae > Penium > Penium margaritaceum. The sequence continues at coordinate 401,164 of SZWC01000347.1, read as the reverse complement.
ACCCTAGTTGCACCCTAATTGCTTCCTAGTCGCGCTCTAGTTGCACCCTAGTTGCACCCTAGTTGCGCCCTAGTTGCACCCTAGTTGCGCCCTAGTTGTGCCCTAGTTGCGCCCTAGTTGCGCCATAGTTGCGCACTAGTTGCACCCTACTTATGCCCTACTTGCGCCCTACTTGTGCCCTAGTTGCGCCTCAGTTGGGCACTAGCTACGCCCTAGTTGTACCCTAGTTGTGCCCTAGTTGCGTCCTACTTGTGCCCTACTTGCGCCCTAGTTTCTCCTTAGTTGCACCCTAGATGCGCCGTAGTTGCGCCTTAGTTGCGCCCTAGATGCGGCCTAGTTGCATCCTAGTTGCGACCTAGTTGCGCCCTAGTTACACCCTAGTTGCGCCCTAGTTGACTCCTAGTTGCGCCCTAATTGCACCCTTGTTGCGCCCTAGTTGCGCCCTAGTCGCGTTGTAGTTGCGCCCTAGTTGCGCCCTAGTTGAGCCCTAGTTGCACCTCAGTTGCACCCTATTTGCGCCCTTATTGCACCCTACTTGCACCCTACTGGCACCCTACTTATGCCCTAGCTGTGCCTTAGTTGGGCACTAGCTACGCCCTAGTTGTGCCCTATTTGCGCGCTAGTTGCGTCCTTCTTGTGCCCTACTTGCCGCTAGTTGCGCCTTGGTAGCGCCTTAGTTGCGTCCAACTTGTGCACTAGTTGCACCCTAGTTGCGCCCTAGTTGCTCCTTTGTTGCGCCTTAGTTGCGCCCAACTTGTACACTAGTTGCACCCTAGTTGCGCCCTAGTTGCGCCCTAGTTGCGCCCTAGTTGCACCCTAGTTGCGCCATACTTGCGCCCATCTTGCGCCCTACTTGCGCACCAGTTGCGTCCTAGTTCCACCCTACTTGCGCCCTAGGTGCATTTTAGTTGCGCACTAGTTGCACCCTAGTTGCGCCCTTCTTGCGCCCTTACTGCAAAAAACTTACACCCTTCTGGTGCCCTACTTGCGCCCTTGTTGCGCCTCAGTTGGGCACTAGCTACGCCATAGTTGTGCCCTAGTTGCGCCCTAGTTGGATTTTACACGGGCCTTACTTGCGCCCCAGTTGCACCATAGTTATGCCATACTTGCACCCTAGTTGCGCCCTAGTTGCGCCCTGAGTGCGCGCCCTAGTTGCACACAAGTTACACCCTACTTGCGCCTTACTTCTACCCTACTTGCACCCTAGTTGCGCCTCAGTTGGGTACTAGCTACGCCCTAGATGTACCCTAGTTACGCCCTAGTTGCGTCCTACTTGTGCCCTATTTGCGCCCTAGTTGCGCCATAGTTGCGCCATAGTTGCGCCCTAGTTGCGCCTTAGTTGCACCCTCGTTACGCCCTAGTTGCGCTTTAGTTGCGCCCTAGTCACGCCCTAGTTGCGCCCTAGTTGCGTCCTAGTTGCGCCCTAGTTGCGCCCTAGTTGCACCATATTTGCGTCCTTATTGTACCCTACTTGTGCCCTACTGGCATCCTACTAGCGCCCTAGTTATGCCTTAGTTGGGCACTAGCTACGCCCTAGTTGTGCCCTAATTGCGCGCTAGTTGCGTCCTACTTGTGCACTGCTAGTGCTTGCGCCCTAGTTGCGCCATGATTGTGCCATAATTGTGCTCTAGTTGCACCCTAGATGTACCATACTTACGCCCTATTTCCGCCATAGTTGCGCCCTAGATGCGCCCTAGTTGCGTTGTAGCTGTGCCCTATTTGCGCCCTAGTTGTGCCTTAGTTATGCCCTAGTTGCGCCCAACTTGCACACTAGTTGCATCCTAGTTGCCCCCTTGTTGCGCCCTAGTTGCGCCCTAGTTGCACCCTAGTTGCGCCCTACTTGCGCCCTACTTGCGCCCTAGTTGCGCCCTAGTTGCGCCCTACTTGCGCCCTCCTTGTGCCCTAGGTGCGTCCTAGTTGCGTCCCAGTTGCACCCTAGTTGCACCCTTCTTACGCCCTCATTGCATCTAACTTGTACCCTATTGGCGCCCTACCTGCGCCCTAGTTGCGCCTCAGTTGGGCAATAGCTACGTTCTAGTTGCCCCCAGTTGCGTCCTAATCACACCATAGTTGCGCCCTAGTTCCGCCGTAGTTGCGTCCTATTTGCACCCTAGATGCGCCCAAGTCGCGCCCTTGTCGGGCCCTAGTTGGCCTTAGTTACTCCCTAGTTGCACCCTAGTTGCACCCTAGTTGCGCCCTAGTTGTGCACTAGTTGTACCCTCGTTGCTTCCTAGTTGCGCCCTATTTGCGTCCTAGTTGCGCCCTAATTGCGCCCTAGTTGTGCCCTAGTTGCGCCCTAGTTGCGCCCTAGTTGCAGCCTAGTTGTGCCCTAGTTGCGCCCTAGTTGCGCCCTAGTTGCACCCTAGTTGCGCCCTAGTTGCGCCCTAGTCGCGCCCTAGTTGCGCCCTAGTTGCGCCCTAGTTGCACCCTAGTTGCACCCTAGTTGCGCCCTAGTTGTGCACTAGTTGTACCCTCGTTGCTTCCTAGTTGCGCCCTATTTGCGTCCTAGTTGCGCCCTAATTGCGCCCTAGTTGTGCCCTAGTTGCGCCCTAGTTGCGCCCTAGTTGCAGCCTAGTTGTGCCCTAGTTGCGCCCTAGTTGCGCCCTAGTTGCTCCCTAGTTGCGCCCTACTTGCGTCCTACTCTCGCCCTAGTTGCGCCTCAGCTGGGCACTAGCTACACCCTAGTTGTACCCTAGTTGCGCCTTAGCTGCGTCATACTTGTGCCGTACTTGCGTCCTAGTTGCGCCTTAGTCGCGCCTTAATTGCGCCTTAGTTGCGCCTTAGTTGCGCCCTAGTTGCGCCCAAGTTGCGCCCTAGTTGCGCCCTAGTTGTACCCTAGTTGCGCCCTGGTTGCACCCTATTTGTGCCCTAGTTGCCTCCTAGTTGCGCCCTAGTTGCGCCCTTGTTACGCCCTTGTTGCGCCCTCGTTGCGCCCTCGTTGCGCCCTTGTTGCGCCCTCGTTGCGCTCAAGTTGTACCCTAGTAACACCCTTGTTACGCCCTATTTGTGCCCCACTTGTGCCGTAGTTATGCCCTACTTGCGCCCTACTTGCGTCCTACTTGCGCCCTAGTTGCACCCTTGTTGCGCCCTAGTTGCACCCTAGTTTCGCCCTAGTTGCGCCCTAGTTGCACCCTATTTGCACCCTTATTGCACCCTATTTGCGCCCTACTGTCACCCTTCTTGCGCCCCAGTTGTGCCTTGGTTGAGCACTAGCTACGTCCTTGTTATACCCTAGTTGCATCCTAGTTGCATCCTACTTGTGCCCTACTTGCGCGCTAGTTGCGCCTTAGTTGCACCTTAGTTGTACCCAACTTGCAGACTAGTTGCACCCTAGTTGTGCCCTAGTTGCGCCCTAGTTGTGCCCTAGTTGCGCCCTACGTACGCCCTAGTTGCACCCCGGTTGCGCCATAGTTGCGCCCTTGTTGCGCCCTAGTTGCGCCCTAGTTGCGTCCTAGTTGTGACCTAGTTGCGTCCTAGTTGTGCCCAAGTTGTGCTCTAGTTGCGCCCTAGTTGCACCCTATTTGCGCCCTAGTTGCACGCTAGTTGCGCCCTAGTTGCGCCGTAGTTGCGCCATATTTGCGCCCTCGTTGCGTCCTCGTTGCGCCCTAGTTGGGCCCTCGTTGCGCCCTTGTTGCGCCCTAGTTGCATCCTATTTGCGCCCTAGTTGCACCCTAGTTGCGCCCTAGTTGCGCCCTAGTTGCGCCCTAGTTGCGCCCTAGTTGCGCCCTACTTGCGCCCTAGTTGCACCCTAGTTGCGCCCTAGTTGCACGCTAGTTGCGCCCTAGTTGCGCCGTAGTTGCGCCATATTTGCGCCCTCGTTGCGTCCTCGTTGCGCCCTAGTTGGGCCCTCGTTGCGCCCTTGTTGCGCCCTAGTTGCATCCTATTTGCGCCCTAGTTGCACCCTAGTTGCGCTCTAGTTGCACCCTAGTTGCGCCCTAGTTGCGCCCTAGTTTCGTCCTAGTTGTGCCATGGTTACGCCCTAGTTGCGCCCTAGTTACGCCCTTGTTGTGCCTTAGTTGTGTCCTACTTGCACCCTACTTGCGCCCTACTTGCGCCCTACTTGCGCCCTATTTGCATCCTAGTTGCGTCTTAGTTGCGCCCTAGTTGCGCCCTAGTTGCGCCTCAGATGGGCACTAGGTACGCCCTAGTTGTACCCTACTTGCGCCCTAGTTGTGTCCTCCTTGTGCCCTATTTGCGTCCTACTTGTGCCTTAGTTGCGCCCTAGTTGCGCCCTAGTTGCGCCATAGTTGCGCCCTAGTTGCGCCCTAGTTGCGCCCTAGTTACGCCCTAGTTGCGCCGTAGTTGCGCCCTAGTTGCGTCCTAGTTTCGGCCTAGTTGCGCCCTAGTTGTCCCCAGTTGCGCCCTAATTGCACCCTAGTTGCGTCCTAGTTGTGCCCTAGTTATGCCCAAGTCGTGCCCTAGTCGCGTCCTAGTCGCGCCCTAGTTGCGCCCTAGTTGCGCACTAGTTGCACCCTAGTTGCTCCCTAGTTGCAACCTAGTTGCGCCATATTTGCGCCCTAGTTGCCCCCAGTTGTGTCCTACTTGCGCCCTAGTTGCGCCCTAGTTACGTCCTAGTTGCGCTCTAGTTGCGTCCTAGGTGCGCCCTAGTTGCGCCATAGTTCCGCCCTAGTTGCGCCCTAGTTTCACCCTAGTTGCGCCCTAGTTGCGTCCTAGTTGCGCCCTAGTTGCGCCTAGTTGCGCCCTAGTTGCGCCCTTGTTGTGCCTTAGTTGTGCCCTAGTTGCGCCCTACTTGCGCCCTACTTGCGCCTTAGTTGCGCCCTATTTGTACCCTGGTTGCGTCTTAGTTGCGCCCTAGTTACGCCCTAGTTGCGCCCTTCTTGCACCCTTATTGCACCCTACTTACACCCTATTGGCGCCCTACTTGGGCCCTAGTTGGGCCTCAGTTGGGCACTAGCTACGCCCTAATTGTGCCCTAGTTGCGCCCTAGTTGCGTCTTACTTGCGCCCTATTTGCGCCCCAGTTGCACCCTAGTTCCGACCTACTTGCACCATACTTGCGCCCTAGTTGTGCCCTAGTTGCGCCCTAGTTGTACCCTGGTTGCGCACAAGTTGCAACCTACTTGCGCCCTACTTGCGCCCTACTTGCGCCCTAGTTGCGCCTCAGTTGGGGACTAGCTACGCCCTAGGTGTACCCTGGTTGCGCTCTAGTTGCGTCCTAATTGTACCCTATTTGTGCCCTAGTTGCGCCCTCGTTGCGCCCTTGTTGCGCCCTAGTTGCGCCCTAGTTGCACTCTGGTTGCGCCCTAGTTGCGTCCTTGATGCGCCCTAGTTGCGCCCTAGTTGCGCTCTAGTTGTGCCCTAGTTGCGCCCTTCTTGCGCCATACTTGCGTCCTATTTGCACCCTAGTTGCGTCTTAGTTGCGCCCTAGTTGCGCCCTGGTTGCGCCTCAGTTTGGGCACTAGCTTCGCCCTAGTTGTACCCTACTTGCGCCCTAGTTGCGTCCTACTTGTGCCCTCTTTGCGCCCTAGTTGCACCTTAGTTGCCCCCTAGTTGTACCCTAGTTGCGCCCTAGTTGCGCCCTAGTTGCGCCCTAGTTGCAACCTAGTTGCACCCTAGTTGCGCATCAGTTGCGCCCTAGTTGCAACCTAGTTGCGTCCTAGTTGCGCCCTAGCTGCCCACAGTTGCGTCCTCATTGCGCCCTAGTTGCGTCCTAGTTGCGCCCTAGTTGCGCCCTAGTTGCGCCCAAGTCGCGCCCTAGTCGCGCCCTAGTCGCGCCCTAGTTGCGCCCTTGTTACGCACTAGTTGCACCCTAGTTGCGCCCTAGTTGCGCCCTACTTGCGCCCTAGTTGTGCCCTAGTTGCAACCTAGTTGCGCCCTAGTTGCGCCCTACTTGCCCCCAGTTGCGCCCTAATTGCGCCCTAGTTGCGCCCTAGTTGCGCCCTACTTGCGCCCTAGTTGTGCCCTAGTTGCAACCTAGTTGCGCCCTAGTTGCGCCCTACTTGCCCCCAGTTGCGCCCTAATTGCGCCCTAGTTGCGCCCTAGTTGCGCCTAGTTGTGCCCTAGTTGCGCCCTAGTTGCGCCCAACTTGCGCCCTAGTCACGCCCTAGTCGTGTCCTAGTTGCGCCAGAGTTGAACACTAGTTGCACCATAGTTGCGCCCTAGTTGGGCCATAGTTGCGCCCTAGTTGTGCCCTAGTTGCGTCCTAGTTGCGCCCTAGTTGCGCCCTAGTTTCCCCCTAGTTATGCCCTAGTTGCGCCCGGGCGTCCTAGTTGCGCCCTAGTTGCACCCTAGTTGCACCCTAGTTGTATCCTAGTTACGCACTAGTTGCACCCTAGTTGCGTCCTAGTTGCGCCCTATTTGTGCCCTATTTGTGCCATGTTTACGCCCTACTGGCGCCTACTTGCGCCCTAGTTGCGCCTCAGTTGGGCACTAGCTACGCCATAGCTGTCCCATAGTTGCACCCTTAGTTGCGTCTTACTTACGCCCTAGTTGCGCCTTAGTTGTGCCCTAGTTGCGCCCAACTTGTAGACTAGTTGCACCCTACTTGCGCCCTAGTTGCTCCCTAGTTGCGCCCTAGTTGCACCTTAATTGCGCCCTAGTAGCGCCTTAATTGCGCCCTCGTTGCACCCTTGTTGCGCCCTAGTTGCACCCTAGTTGCGTCCTAGTGGCGCCCTAGTTGCGCCCTAGTTGTCCCCAGTTGTGCCCTAATTGCGCCCTAGTTGCGCCCTAGTTGCGCCATAGTTGCACTCTAGTTGCGCCATAGTTGCGCCTTAGTTGCGCCCTAGTTGCGCCCTAGTTGCGCCCTAGTTGCGCCCTAGTTGCGCCCTAGTTGCGCCCTAGTTGCGCCCTAGTTGCGCCCTAGTTGCGCCTAGTTGCGCCTAGTTGCGCCCTAGTTGCGCCCTTGTCGCGCATTAGTTGTGCCCTAGTTGCGCCCTACTTGCGCCATACTTGCGCCCTAGTTGTGCCCTACTTGCACCCTAGTTGCGTCTTAGTTGCATCATGGTTGTGCCCTAGTTGCGCCATTCTTGCGCCCTTATTGCACCCTACTTACACCATATTAGCGCCCTACTTGCGCCCTACTTGCGCCTCAGTTGGGCACTAGCCACGCCCGAATTGTGCCCTAGTTGCGCCCTAGTTGCGTCTTACTTGCGCCCTACTTGCGTCCTAGTTGTACCCTAGTTGCGCCCTACTTGCACCCTAGTTGCGCCATAGTTGCGCCCTAGTTGCGCCCTAGTTGCGCCCTAGTTGCGCCCTGGTTGTGTACAAGCTGCAACCTACTTGAACCCTACTTGCACCCTACTTGCACCCTACTTGCGCCCTAATTGCGCCCTGGTTGCGTCCTTCTTGTACCCTATTTGTGCCCTAGTTACGCCTTAGTTGCGCCCTAGTTTCGCCCTAGTTGCGCCCTGGTCGTGCTCTAGTTGCGCCATAGTTGCGCCCTAGTTGCGCCCTAGTTGCGCCCTGTTTGCGCCCTAGTTGTGCCCTAGTTGCGCACAAGTCGAGCCCTAGTCGCGCCCTAGTTGCGCCCTAGTTGCAACCTAGTTGTGCCCTAGTTACGCCCTAGTTGCGCCCTAGTTCCTCCCTAGTTGCCCCCAGTTGCACCTTAGTTATGCCCTAGTTATGCCCTAGTTGCGTCCTAGTTGCGCCGTAGTTGTGCCCTAGTTGCCCCCTAGTTGCGCCCTTGTTGCGCCCGGGCGCCCTAGTTGCGCCCTAGTTGTGCCCTACTTGCACCCTAGTTGCGCCCTAGTTACACACTAGTTGCGCCCTAGTCGCGTCCTAGTTGCGCCCTAGTTGCGTCCTAGTTGCGCCCTACTTGCGCCTTTCTGGCACCTTCTTGCGCCCTAGTTGCGCCTCAGTTGGGCACTAGCTACGCCCTAGTTGTCCCCTAGTCGCGCCCTAGTTGCGTCCTACTTGCGCCCTCGTTGGGCCTTACACGCGCCCTAGTTGCGCCCAACTTGCACACTAGTTGGACCCTAGTTGCACCCTAGTTGCGCCCTAGTTGCGCCATAGTTGCACCCTACTTACACCCTATTGGCGTCCTACTTGCGCCCTAGTTGCGCTTCAGTTGGGCACTAGCTGCGCCCTAGTTGTACCCTAGTTCTGCCCTAGTTGCGTCCTACTTGTGCCCTACTTGCGCCCTGGTTGCGCCTTTGTTGCACCCTATTTGCGCCTTAGTTGCGCCCTAGCTGCGCCCTAGTTGCCCCCTAGTTGCACCCTAGTTGGACCCTAGTTGTTTCATAATTGCGGCCTAGTTACACCCTAGTTGCACCATAGTTGTGCCCTTGTTGCGCCCTTGTTGTACCCTTGTTGCGCCATTGTTGCGCCCTAGTTGCGCCCTAGTTGCGCCCTAGTTGTGCCCCACTTGCGCCGTAGTTGCGCCTTAAGTGTACCCTACTTGCGCCCTCCTTGCGCCCGAGTTGCACCCTAGTTGTGACCTAGTTGTGCCCTAGTTGGGCCCTAGTTGCGCCCTATTTGCACCCTAGTTGCGCCCTAGTTGCGCCCTAGTTGCGCCCTTGTTGTGCCCTAGTTGTACCTTAGTTACGTCCTACTTGCACCCTAGTTGCGCCCTAGTTGCGCCCTAGTTGCGTCCTAGGTGCGCCCTAGTTGCGCCCTAGCTGCGCCCTAGCTGCACCCTACTTGCGCCCTTATTGCACCATACTTGCGCCCTACTGGCACCCTACTTGCATCCTAGTTGTGCCTTAGTTGGGCACTAGCTACGCCCTAGTTGTGCCCTAGTTGCGCCTTAGTTGCGCCTTAGTTGCGCCGAACTTGCGCACTAGTTGCACCCTAATTGTGCCCTAGTTGCGCCCTAGTTGCGCCCTAGTTGCGCTCTATTTGTGCCCTGGTTGCACCATATGTGCGCCCTAGTTGTACGCGCAATATAGAATAGGCTCGCGACCTGGGAGGGGGGCGGGGGGGGGGGGG
>SZWC01000347.1:346485-392155 GCA_023375785.1 Penium margaritaceum | reverse complement strand
GGGGTAGGGGTGTGTCATAACGCGGTCGCAATTTGTCCTCCAGGTTGTCCACGGAACATCCCTATAGGGGGGTATGAGGGAGTTTTCCAGTGAAGGCACCTACGCGTAACAAATCAACAAAAACCGACCTGGTGTCAAAGGAAGAAACCTTTTGCTATTTATTGCATAACAAGAACAAAGACTTTCAACAAGTAGTGGAACGGTGTGGCTACAATGCACAATGACCAACCAGATTAGGCATGTGCCACTTACCATGACCAAATAATTTAACTATGTGTGGTCAACATTGACAACCCATAATATGGGTCACAAATTGTCAGCGGGGGAAACAATGGGTTGGGAATACTAGATACCAACTAGCAAGTACAACGACCTTCAGTCAGTAGTAGAACGGTGTGGCTACCATGCACGATGACCAACCAAAGTAGGCATATGTCACTGACCATGACCAGATAATGTCAATAAGTGTGGTAAACTTTGACAACTCATAACACGAGTCACAAATGGTCAGGGTGGAAGAAAATGGTTTGTGAATACTAGTTATCGACTAGTAAGTACAAATACCTTCAATATGTAGTGGCACAGCGTGGCTTCAATGCACAGTGACCAACCAAAGTATGCATATGTCACTGACGATGAACAAAGAATTTCACTTCATGTGGTCAACATTTACAACTCACAACACGAGTGACAGATAGTGAGAGGGGGCTAACAATGATTTGGGAACACTAGCTGTCAACAAGAAATCACAGAGACCTTCGATACGTAATGACACGGCTTGGTAACCATGTACAGTGACAACCCAAAGTTGGCATATGTCACAAACCATGACCAAACGGATTTCACAGTGTGTGGTCAACGTTGAAAACTCATAACACGAGTCACAAATGGTCAGTGCGGGAAACCATGGGTTGGGAACACTAGTTATCAACTAGCAAATAGAGTGTTTTTCAACACGTAGTGGCACGGTGTGGCTAGCGTGCACAGTGACCAACCAAAGGATGCACACGTCACTGACTATGACCGAAGAAGTCCACTATGTATGGTCAATATTGACAACTCATAACACGAGTCACAAATGGTCAGAGGGAGAGGCAATGGGTTGGGAACCCTATGTATCGACTAGAAAGGAAAAAGAACTTCAATACGCAGTGGCACGGTGTGGCTACTAATCACACCATACAACCAAACTAGGCATATGTCACTGACCATGATGAAAGAATTTCAATATGGGTGGTCAACGTTGACCAACCATAACACAAGTCACAAACGGTCAGAGGGAGAAACAATGGTTTGTGAATATCAGTTCTAAACTAGCAAGTACAGAGACCTTCAATCAGTATAAGCACGGTGTGGCTACCATTCACAATGACCGATAAAAGTAGGCATATGTACTGCCTTTGACCAAAGAAATCCGCTATGTGTGGTCAGCGTTGACAACTCATAATAAGAGTAAACAATGGTCAAAGGGGAGACAATGGTTTGGGAACACCAGGTATGAACTAGCAAGCACAAAGACCTTCAATACGTTGTGGCATGGTGTGGATACCATGCACGATAACCAACCAAAGTAGGCATATGTCACTGACCATGACCAAATAATATCACTAAGTGTGGTAAGCTTTGACAACTAATAACTTGAGTCACAAATGGTCAGAGTGGAGGACAATTGTATGTTAATACCAGTCATGGAGTAGCAAGTACAAATACCTTCAATATGTAGTGGCACAACGTGGCTACCATGCACAGTGACTAACCAAAAAATGCATATGTCACTGACCATGACCAACGAATTTCACTTCATGTGGTCAGCGTTGAAAACTCACAACATGAGTCACAAATAGTCAAAGGGGGTAAAATTGGTTTGGTAGCACTTGCCATTGTGTAGCAGAAATACCTTTAGTATGTAGTGACACGGCGTGGTAACCATGTACAGTGAAAAACCAAAGTAGGCATATGTCACTAACCATGACCAAACAAATTTCACAGTGTGTGGTCAATGTTGAAAACTCATCACACGAGTCACAAATGGTCAGAGGGGGAAACAATGGGTTATGAACACTAGTTATCAACTACAAAGTACGAAGAACTTGAACAAGTAGTGGCACGGTGTGGCTCGCGTGCACAGTGACCAACCAAATGATGCATATGTCAATGACTATGACCGAAGAAGTCCACTAATTTTGGTCAACATTGACAACTCATAACACGAATCACAAATGGTCAGAGTGAGAGACAATGGTTTGGGAACCCCATGTATCGACAAGGAAGGAAAAATAACTTCGATACGTAGTGGCACAGTTTGGCTAACATGCACATCAAACAACCAAACTAGGCATATGTCACTGACCATGACGAGAGAATTTCAATATGGGTGGTCAACGTTGACCAACCATAACACGGGTCACAAACGGTCAGGGGAGGAAGCAATGCTATGGGAATATCAGTTCTCAATTAGCAAGTACAACGACCTTCAATCATTAGTAGCACGGTGTGGCTACCATGCACAATGACCGGCCAAAGTAGGCATATGTACTGCCTTTGACCAAGAAGAAATCCGCAGGGTGTGGTCAACATTGACAACTCATAATACGAGTCACAAATGGTCAGAGAGGGAAACAATGGTTTGGGAGCACCAAGTATCAAATAGCAAGAACAAGGAGCTTCAATACGTTGTGGCACGGTGTGGATACCATGCACGATGACCAACCAAAATAGGCATGTGTCACTGACCATGACCAAATAAAGTCACTAAGTGTGGTAAACTTTGACAACTCATAACAAGAGTAAAAAATATGCAGGGTGAAAGATAATGGTTTGTGAATACTAATTATCGACTGGCAAGTACAAATACCTTCAATATGTAGTGGCACAGTGTAGCTACAATGCACAGTGACCAACCAAAGTATGCATATGTCACTGACCATGAACAAAGAATTTCACTTAATGTGGTCAACATTTACAACTCACAACACGAGTAATAGATAGTCAGAAGGAACTAACAATGGTTTGGGAACACTAGCTGTGAACAAGAAAGCACAAAGACCTTCGATACGTAATGACTCGGCCTGGTGACCATGTACAGTGACAAACCAAAGTAGGCATATGTCACAAACCATGACCAAACGGATTTCACAGTGTGTGGTAAACGTTGAAAACTCATAACACGAGTCACAAATGGTCAGTGGGCGAAACCATGGGTTGGGAACACTAGTTTTCAACTAGCAAGTAGACAGATTTTCAACAAGTAGTGGCACGGTGTGGCTAGCGTGCACAGTGACCAACCAAAAGATGCACACCTCACTGACTATGACCGAATAAGTACACTATGTACCCATAACAGGAGTCACAAATGGTCGGAGGGAGAGACAATAGTTTGGGAACCCTATGTATTGACTAGAAATGGCAAATAACTTCAATACGTAGTGGCACGGTGTGGCTACTATGCACACCAAACAACCAAACTAGGCATTTGTCACTGACCACGATGGAAGAATTTCAATATAAGTGGTGAACATTCACCAACCATAACACGAGTCACAAACGGTCAGAGGGGGAAACAATGGTCGGCGAACATCAGTTCTCAACTAGCAAGTACAGAGACCTTCAATCAGTATAAGCACAGTGTGGCTACCATGCACAATGACCAACTAAAGTAGGCATATGTACTACCATTGACCAAAGAAATCCGCTGTGTGTGGTCAGCGTTGACAACTCATAGTATGAGTCACAAATGGTCAGAGGGGGAGACAATGGTTTGGAAACACCACGTATCAACTAGCAAGCACAAGGACCTTGAATAAGTTGTGGCTCGGTGTGGATACCATGCACAATGACCATCCGAAGTAGGCATATGTCACTGACCATGACCAAATAATGTCACTACGTGTGGTAAACTTTGACAACTCATAACACGAGTCACAAATGGTCAGAGTGGAAGACAATGGTTTGTGAATACTAGTCATCGAGTAGCAAGTACAAATACCTTCAATATGTAGTGGCACATCGTGGCTACCATGCACAGTGACCAACCAATGTATGCATATGTCACTGACCATTACCAACAAATTTTACTTCATGTGTTCTGCATTGAAAACTCACAACACGAGTCACAGGTAGTCACAGGTGGGTAACATTGGTTTGGGAACACTAGCTATTGAATAGAAAGCACAAATACCTTCAATACGCAATGACACGGCGTGGTAACCATGTACAGTGACTAACCAAAGTAAGCATATGTCACTAACCATGACCAAACGAATTTCACAGTGTGTGGTCAACGTTGGAAACTCATCACACAAGTCACAAATGTTCAGAGGGGGAACTAATGGGTTACGAACACTAGTTATCAACTAACAAGTACGAAGAACTTCAACAAGTAGTGGCACGGTGTGGATAGCGTGCACAGTGACCAACCAAAGGATGAATACAACACTGACTTTGACCGGAGAAGTCCACTATGTGTGCTCAACATTGACAACTCATAACACGAGTCACGAATGGTCAGAGGATGAGTCAATGGTGTTGGAATCATATACATGGACTAGAGAGGACAAATAACTTCAATACGTAGTGGCATGGTATGGCTAATATGCACACCAAATGTCCAAACTAGGCATATGTCACTGACCACAACCATAGAATGTCAATATGGGTGGTCAACGCTGACCAACCATAACACGAGTCACAAACGGTCAGGGGATGAAACAATGGTTTGGGAATATCAGTTCCCAACTAGCAAGTAGAACGACATTCAGCGAGTAGTAGCACAGTGTGGCTACCATGCACAATGACCGACCAAAGTAGGCATATGTACTGCCTTTGATGAAAGAAATCCGCTGTGTCTGGTCAACGTCCACATCTCATAATACGAGTCACAAATGTTCAGAGGGGGAAACAATGGTATGGGAACACCAAGTATCAAATAGCAAGCACAAGGAGCTACGATACATTGTGGCACGGTGTGGATACCATGCACGATAACCAACCAAGGTATGCATATGTCACTGACCATGACCAAATAATGTCACCATGTGTGGTAAACTTTGACAACTCATAACACGAGTCACAAATGGTCAGAGTGGAAGATAATGGTTTGTGAATACTAGTTATCGACTAGCAAGTACAAATACCTTCAATATGTAGTGGCACAGTGTGGCTACAATGCACAGTGACCAACCAAAGTACGCATATGTCACTGACCATGTACCACGAATCTCACTTCATGTGGTCAATGTTGACAACTCACAACGCAAGTCACAGATATTCAGAGGGGGTAACAATGGTCTGGGAACACTAGCTATCAAAAATAATGCACACGAGTCACAAATGGTCAGAGGGGGAAACAATGGGTTGGGAACAATTGTTATCAACTAGCAAGTAGAAAGATTTTCAACAAGTAGTGGCACGGTGTGGCTAGCGTGCACAGTGACCAACCAAAGGATGCATATGTCCTTGACAGTGACCGAATAAATCCACTATGTGTGGTCAAGATTGAAAACTCATAACACGAGTCACAAATGGTCAGAGGGAGAGACAATGGTTTGGGAACCATATGTATCGACCAGAATAGACAAAGAACTTCAATACGTAGTGGCACGGTGTGGCTACTATGCACACCAAACAATTAAAGTAGGCATATGTCACTGACCATGACCAAATAATTTCAATATGGATGGTCAACATTCACCAACCATACTACAAGTCACAAACGGTCAGAGGGGGAAACAATGGTCTGGGAATATCAGTTCTTAACTAGCAAGTACAGCAACCTTCAATCAGCATACGCACGGTGTGGCTACATGCACAATGACAGACCAAAGTAGGCATATGTACTGCCTTTGACCAAAGAAATCCGCTGTGTGAAGACAACATTGACAACTCATAATACGAGTCACAAATGGTACGAGGGGGAAACAATGGTATGGGAACATCAGGTATCAACTAGCAAGCATAAGGACCGTCAACAACTTGTGGCACGGTGTGGATACCATGCACGATGACCAACCAAAGTATGCATATGTCACTGACCATGACCAAATAATGTCAATAAGTGTGGTAAACGTGGAGAGCTGATAACACAAGTCACAAATGGTCAGAGTGGAAGACAATGGTTCGTGAATAATAGTTATCGTGTAGCAAGTACAATTACCTTCAATATGTAGTGGCACTGCGTGGCTACCATGCACAGTGACCAACCAAAGTATGCATATGTCACTGACCATGACGAACAAATTTCACTTCACTTGGTCAACGTTGACAACTCACAACACGAGCCACAGATAGTCAAAGGGGGTAACAATGGTTTGGAAACACTAGCTATTAACTAGAAAGCACAAATACCTTTAATATGCAGTGACACGGCGTGGTAACCATGTACAGTGACAAACCAAAGTGGGCATATGTCACTAACCATGACCAATGAATGTCACAGTGTATGGTCAACGTTGAAGACTCATAACACAAGTCACAAATGGTCAGTGGGGAAAACCATGGGTTGGGAACAATAGTTATCAACTAGAAAGTAGAAAGATTTTAAACAAGTAGTGGCATGGTGTGGCTAGCGTGCACAATGACCAACCAAAGGATGCATATGTCACAGACTATTACCGAAGAAGTCCACTATGTGTGGTCAACAATGACAACTCATAACACGAGTCACTAATGGTCAGATGGAGAGACAATGGTTTAGGAACCCTATGTATCGACTAAAAAGGACAAATAACTTCGATACGTAGTGGCACGGTGTGGCTAATATGCACATTAAACGACCAAACTAGGCATATGTCACTGATGATGACCAGAGAATTTCAATATGGGTGGTCAACGTTGACCAACCATAACACGAGTCACAAACGGTCAGGGAAGGAAACAATGCTATGGGAATATCAGTACATAACTTGCAAGTACAATGACTTTCAGTCAGTAGTAGCACGGTGTAGCTACCATGCACAATGACCGACCAAATTAGGCATAGGTACTGTCTCTGACCAAAGACATCCGCCGTGTGTGGTCAACGTTGGCAACTCATAATACGAGTCACAAATGGTTAGAGGGTGAAAGAATGGTTTGGGAACACCAAGTATCAAATAGCAAGCACAAGGAGCTTCAATACGTTGTGGCACGGTGTGAATACCATGCACGATGACCATCCAAAGTAGGCATATGTCACTGACCATGACCAAATAATATCACTAAGTGTGGGAAACTTTGACAACCCATAACACGAGTCACAAATGGTCATGGTGGAAGATAATGGTTTGTGAATACTAGTTATCGACTAGCAAGTACAAATACTTTCAAAATGTAGTGGCACAGTGTGGCTACAATGCACAGTGACCAACCAAAGTATGCACATGTCACTGACCATGACCAAAGAATTTCACTTCATGTGGTCAACATTTACAACTCACAACACGAGTCACAGATTGTCATAGGGGGCTAACAATGGTTTGGGATCATTAGCTGTCAACAACACAGCACAAAGCTATTGGAAACGAGATGACACGGCCTGGAAACCATGTACAGTGACAAACCAAAGTAGGCATATGTCACAAACCAGACCAAACGGATTTCACAGTGTGTGGTCAACGTTGAAAACTCATAACACGAGTCACAAATGGTCAGTGGGGGAAACCATGGGTTGGGAACACTAGTTATCAGCTAGCAAGTAGACATATTTTCGACAAGTAGTGGCACGGTGTGGCTAGCGTGCACAGTGACCAAGCAAATGATGCACACGTCACTGACTATGACCGAAGAAGTCCACTGTGTATGGTCAACATTGACAACTCATAACACGAGTCATAAATGGTCAGAGGGAGAGACTATGGTTTGAGAACCATATGTATCGACTAGAAAGGACAACGAACGTCAATACGTAGTGGCACGGTGTGGCTACTATGCACACCAAACAACCAAACTAGGCATATGTCACCGACCATGATGAAAGAATTTCAACATGGGTGGTTAACATTCACCAACCATAACACGAGTCACAAACGATCAGAGGGGGATACAATGGCATGTGAATATCAGTTCACAACTAGCAAGTACAACGACCTTCAGTCAGTAGTAGCACGGTGTGGCTACCATGCACAATGACCGACCAAAGTAGGCATATGTACTGCATTTGACCAAAGAAATCCACTGCGGGTGGTCAACGTTGACAAATCATAATACGAGTCACAAATGGTCAGAGGGGGGAAACAATGTTTTGGGAGCACCAACTATCAAATAGCAAGCACAAGGAGCTTCAATACGTTGTGGCACGGTGTGGATACCATACACGATGACCAACCAAAGAGGCATATGTCACTGACCATGACCAAATAATGTCACGAAGTGTGGTAACCTTTGACAACTCATAACACAAGCCACAAACGGTCAGGGTGGAAGATAATGGTTTGTGAATACTAGTTATTGACTAGCAAGTACAAATACCTTCAATATGCAGTGGCACAGTATGGCTACAATGCACAGTGAACAACCAACGTATGCAACTGTCACTGACAATGAACAAAGAATTTCACTTCATGTGGTCAATGTTGACAACTCACAACTCGAGTCACACATATTCAGAGGGGCTAACAACGGTTTGGGAACACTAGCTATCATCTAGAAAGCACAAAGACCTTCGATACGTCGTGAGATGGGCACAACTAGGGCGCAACTAGGGCGCAACTAGGGCGCAACTAGGGCGCAACTAGGGCGCACCTAGGGCGCAACTAGAGTGCAACTAGGGCGCAACTAGGACGCAACTAGGGCACAACTAGGGTGCAATTAGGACGCAACTGGGGGCAACTAGGGCGCAACTAGGGCGCAATTAGGACGCAACAGGGTGCAACTACGGTGCAACTAGGGCGCAACGAGGGCGCAACGAGGGCACAACTAGGGCACAACTAGGGCGCAGCTAGGGTGCAACTAGGGCCCAACTAGGGAGCAACCAGGGCGCAACTAGGGTGCAACTAGTATGCAAGTTGGGCGTAACTACGGCGCAACTAAGACGCAACTAGGGCGTAAGTTAGACGCAACTAAGGACACAACTATGGGACAACTAGGGTGTAGCTAGTGCCCAACTAAGGCGCAACTAGGGCACAAGTAGGTGCTAGTAGGGCGCAAGTAGGGCGCAACTATGGCGCAACTAGGAAGCAACTAGGGCGTAACTAGTTGTAACTATGGTGCAACTAGGGTGCAAATAGGGCGCAACTAGGGCCCAACTACGGCGCCTGGGTGCAACTAGGGCGCAACTAGGGGGAAACTAGGGTGCAGCTAGGGCGCAACTAGGACGCAACTAGGGCACAACTAGGACGCAACTAGGGCGCAACAGTGCGTACCTAGGGTGCAACTTGTGCGTAACTAGGGCGCATCTAGGGCGCGACTAGGGTGCGACTAGGGCGCGACTTGGGTGCAACTAGGGTGCAACTAGGGTACAACTAGGGCGCAACTAGGGCGCAACTAGGACGCAATTAGGGCGCAATTTGGTGCAATTCGGGCGCAAATAGGGCGCAAGTAGGTTGCTACTAGGGCAGAACCAGGGCCCAACTAGGGCGCAGCTAGGGCGCAACTAGGGTGCATCTAGTGCGCAACTAGGGCACAATTAGCGCGCGATTAGGGCGCGACTAGGGCGTAACTTGGGCGTAAGTAGGGCTCAACTAGGGTGCAACTAGGAGACAACTAGGACGCAACTAGGACGCAACTGGGGGCAACTAGGGTGCAACTAGGGCGCAACTAGGACGCAACTGGGGGCAACTAGGGTACAACTGACCACACACAGCGGATTTCTTTGGTCAAAGGCAGTACATATTCCTACTTTGGTCGGTCATTGTGCATGGTAGCCACACCGTGCTACTACTAACCGAAGGTCGTTGTACTTGCTAGTTGAGAACTGATATTCCCATAGCATCGTTTCCTCCCCTGACCGTTTGTGACTCGTGTTATGGTTGGTCAACATTGACCACCCATACTAAAATTCTCTGGTCATGGTCAGTGACATATGCCTAGTCTGGCTATTTGTTGTGCAGAGTAGCCACACCGTGCCACTGCGTGTCGAAGTTCTTTGTCCTTTCTAGTCGATACATAGGGTTCCCAAACCATTGTCTATCCCTCTGACCATTTGTGACTCGTGTTATGAGTTGTCAATATTGACCACACATATTGGACTTCTTCGGTCATAGCCAGTGACATATGCATCCTTTGGTTGGTCACTGTGCACGCTAGCCTCACCGTGCCACTACTTGTTGAAGTTCTTCATACTTACTAGTTGACAACCAGTGTTCCCAACCCATGGTTTCCCCCAATGACCATTTGTGACTCGTGTTATCAGTTTTCAACCTTGACCACACACTGTGAAATCCGTTTGGTCATTGTTAGTGACGTATGCCTACTTTGGTTTGTCACTGTACATGGTTACCACGTCGTGTCACTACATATTAAAGGTATTTGTGCTTTCTAGTTAATCGCTGGTGTTCTCAACCCATTTTTACCCCCCTTTGAATATCTATGACTCGTGTTGTGAGTTGTCAACGCTGACCACATGAAGTGAAATTTGTTGGTCATGGTGAGTGACATATGCATACTTTGGTTGGTCACTGTGCATGGTAGCCACGCTGTGCCACTACATATTGAAGGTATTTGTACTTGCTACTCAATAACTAGTATTCAGGAACCATTGTCTTCCACTCTGACCATTTGTGACTCGTGTTATGAGCTGTAAAAGTTTATCACACTTAGTGACATTATTTGGTCATGGTCAGTGACATATGCCTACTTTGGTTGGTCATCGCGCATGGTATACACACCTTGCCACAACTTGTTGAAGGTCTTTGTACTTGCTATTGGATATCTGATGTTGCCAGACCATTGTTTCCCCTCTGACCATTTGTGATTCGTATTAGTAGTTGTCAACGCTGTCCAAACACAGCGGATTTCTTTGGTCAAAGGCAGTACATATGCCTACTTTGGTCGGTCATTGTGCATGGTAGCCACGCCGTGATTAAACTGATTGAATGTCGCTGTACTTGCTAGTTGAGAACTGATATTCCCAGACCATTGTTTCCCCCTCTGACCGTTTGTGACTCGTGTTATGGTTGGTGAATGTTGACCACCCATATTGAAATTCTTTGGTCAGTGTCAGTGACATATGCCTACTTTGGTTGTTTGGTGTGCATAGTAGCCACACCGTGGCACTACGTATTGAAGTTGTTTGTCCTTTCTAGTCGATACATAGGGTTCCCAAACCTTTGTCTCTCCCTCTAACCATTTGGGACTCGTGTTATGAGTTTTCAATGTTGATCACACATAGTGGACTTCTTCGGTCATGGTCAAGGACGTATGCATCCTTTGGTTGGTCAATGTGCACGCTAGCCACACCGTGCCGCTCGTTGTTGAAAATCCTTCTACTTGCTAGTTCATAACTAGTGTTCCCAACCCATTGTTTCCCCCTCTGACCATTTGTGACTCGTGTTATGCATTCTCAACGTTGACCACACACCGTGAAATTCTTTTGGTCATGGTTATTGACATATGCCTAATTTGGTTTGTCACTGTACATGGTGACCACGCCGTGTCACTATGTATCGAAGGTCTTTGTGCTTTCTATCTGATAGCTAGTGTTCCCAAACCGTTGTTAGCCCCTCTGAATATCTGTGACTCGTGTTGTGAGTTGTCAACATTGACCACATGAAGTGAAATTCTTTGGTCATGGTCAGTGACATATGCATACTTTCGTTGGTCACTGTGCATTGTAGCCACACTGTGCCGCTACATATTGAAGGTATTTGTACTTGCTAGTCAATAACTAGTATTCACCAACCATTATCTTCCACCCTGACAATTTGTGACTCGTGTTACGAGTTGTCAAAGTTTACCACACATGGTGACATCCTTTGGTCATGGTCAGTGATATATGCATACCTTGGTTGGTCATTGTGCATGGTATCCACACCGTGCCACAACGCATTGTAGGTCCTCGTGCTTGCTATTTGATACTTGGTGTTCCCAAAGCATGGTTTCCCCCTCTGACCATTTGTGACTCTTATTATGAGTTGTCGACGTTGACCAGACACAGCGGATTTCTTTCGTCAAAGGCCGTGCACATGCCTACTTTGGTCGGTCATTGTGCATGGTTGCCACACAGTTCTACTACTGACTGAAGGTTGTTGTAATTGCTAGTTGAGAACTGACATTCCCATAGCATTGTTTCATCCCCTGACCGTTTGTGACTAGTGTTATGGTTGGTCAACGTTGACCACCCATATTGAAATTCTCTGGTCATGGTCAGTGACATATGCCTAGTTTGGATGTTTGGAGTGCATATTTGCCACACCGTGCCACTACGTATTGAAGTTATTTGTCCTTTCTAGCCCATGCATAGGGTTCCTCAACCATTGTCTCTCCCTATCACCATTCGTTACTTGTGTTATGAGCTGTCAATGTTGACCACACATAGTGGACTTCTTCGGTCATAGTCAGTGACGTATTCATCCTTTGGTTGGTCACTCTGCACGCTAGCCACACCGTGCCACTACTTGTTGAAGTTC
Source organism: Penium margaritaceum (assembly GCA_023375785.1). Lineage (NCBI taxonomy): Eukaryota > Viridiplantae > Streptophyta > Zygnematophyceae > Desmidiales > Peniaceae > Penium > Penium margaritaceum. The sequence continues at coordinate 379,616 of SZWC01000347.1, read as the reverse complement.
TTTGTACGTGCTAGTTGATAACTAGTGTTCCTAACCCATTGTTCCCCCCTCTGATCATTTGTTACTCGTGTGACAAGTTCGCAACGTTGACCACACACTGTGAAATTAGTTTGGTCATGAATAGTGACATATGCCTACTTTGGTTTGTCATTGTACATGGTTAGCACGCTGTGTCACTACGTAATGAAGGAATTTGTGCTTTTTAGTCGATAGCTAATGTTCCCAACCCAGTGTTACCCCCCTTTGACTATTTTTGACTTGTGTTGTGAGTTATCAATGCAGATCATATGAAGTGAAATTCGTTGGTCATGGTCAGTGACATATGCATACTTTGTTTGGTCACAGTGCATGGTACCCACGCTGTGCCACTACATATTGCAGGTATTTGTACCTGCTACTTGATGACTAGTATTCTCAAACCATTTTCTTCCACTCTGACCATTAGTGACTCGTGTTATGAGTTGTCCGAGTTTACCACACTCAGTGACATTATTTGGTCATGGTCAGTGGCATATGCATACTTTGGTTGGTCACCGTGCATGGTATCCACACCATGCCACAACGTATTGAATGTTCTTGTGCTTGCTACTTGATACCTGGTGTTCCCAACCCATTGTCTCCCCCTCTGACCATTTGTGACTCATATTATGAGTTGTCAACGCTGACCACACACAGCGGATTTCTTTGGTCAAATGTCATACATAGGCCTACTTTGGTCGGTCATTCTGCATGGTAGCCACACCGTGCTTATACTGATTGAAGGTCTCTGTACTTGCTAGTTGATAACTGATATTCAGAGACCATTGTTTCCCCCTCTGACCGTTTGTGACTCGTGTTATGGTTGGTGAATGTTGACCACATATATTGAAATTCTTTCATCATGGTCAGTGACATATGCCTAGTTTGCTTATTTGGTGTGCATAGTAGCCACACCATGCCACTACGTATTAAAGTGCTTTGTCCTTTCTAGTCGATACATAGGGTTCCCAAATTTTTGTCTCTCGCTCTGACCATTAGTGACTCGTGTTATGAGTTGTCAATGTTGACCATACATAGTGGATTTATTCGGTAATGGTCAGTTACATGTGCATCCTTTGGTTGGTCACTGTGCACGCTAGCCACACCGTGCAACTGCTTGTTGAACATCTTTCTTCTTGCTAGTTGATAACTAGTGTTCCCAACACATGGTTTCTCCCACTGACCATTTATGACTCGTGCTATGAGTTCTCAACGTTGACCACACACTGTGAAATCCGTTTAGTCATGGTTTGTGACAGATGCCTACTTTGGTGTGTCATTGTACATGGTTACCACGCCGTTTCATTGCGTATCGAAGGTCTTTGTGATTTATTGTTGAAAGCTAGTGTTCCCAAACCATTCCTAGCCCCCTCTGATTGTATGCAACTCGTGTTGTGAGTTGTAAATGTTGACCACATGAAGTGAAATTCTTTGTTCATGGTCAGTGACATATGCATACTTTGGTTGGTCACTGTGCATTGTAGCCACACTGTGCCACTACATATTGAAGGTATTTGTACTTGCTAGACGATAACTAGTCTTCACAAACCACTATCTTCCACCCTGAACATTTGTGACTCGTGTTATGAGTTGTCAAAGTTTACCACACTTAGTGACATTATTTGGTCATGGTCAGTGACATATACGTACTTTGGTTGGTCATCGTGCATGGTATTTACACCGTGCCACAACATATTGAAGGTCCTTGTGCTTGCTATTTGGTACTTGGTGCTCCCAAACCATTGTTTCCCCCTCTAACCATTTGTGACTCGTATTATGAGTTTTCAACGTTGACCACACCCAGTGGATTTCTTTGGTCAAAGGCAGTACGTATGCCTACTTTGGTCGGTCATTGTGCATGGTAGCCACACCGTGCTTCTACTGACTGAAGGTCGTTGTACTTTCTAGTTGGTATCTAGTATTCCCAACCCATCGTTTCCCCCTCTGACAATTCGTGACCCATATTATGGGTTGTCAATGTTGACCACACATAGTAAAATTATTTGGTCATGCCTAATCTGGTTGGTCATTGTGCATGGTAGCCACATCGTTCCACTGCTTGTTGAAAGTCTTTGTACTCCCTAGTCAATAAATAGCGAAAGGTTTCTCCCTTTGACACCAGGTCGGTTTGTGTTGATTTGATACGCGTAGGTGCCGTCACTAGAATACTCCCTCCCACCCCCCTAGAGGGATGTTCCGTGGACGACATGGAGGACAGGTTTGCGACCGCATCATGACACCCCCCTACTCCCCCACGGCTTAGGCTCGAGGGTAGAGTTGAGCTATCACAACATGCCCCCCCCCCCCCAAGTCGGGAGCCTATTCTATATTGCGCGTATGAGGATTCAAACCCAGGACCTACCGCTCCAGACTCTAGCTCTACAAGCACTAAGCCAACTCACATGGTGTTGATATGATGTCCAAATGACATTATAAGGGTTCTCATGGGCAAAGGGCATAAAATAAGGGGGTGTAAGACTAGCTGGTAGTTTTCAAATGTATGACTGATAAAAAAGTTAGTTTAATCATACAAATTTGACGCATACAGAATTCCAAAATTTGCAACTTCGATCTTGAATAACCTCTCAACCATTGCTCCGATTGACGAGCCGTAAGAAGGAAAGTTGACTACACACAGTGAAACTCTTTTTCTGGTATTCAGTGACACAAGCATACTTTGGTTGGTCATTGTGCATAGTAGCCACACCGTGCCACCACTTATCGAAGGTCTTTGTACTTGCTCATCGATACTGAGTACTGCCGAAACATTGTTTCTCCCTCTGCCCATTTTTGACTTGTATTATGAGTTGTGAGCGTTGACCACACACACTAAACTTCTTTGGTCATGAACAGTGATGTATGCCTACTTGGGTAGGTCATTGTGCACGGTAGCCACACCGTGCCAATACATACGAAAACTATTTGTACTTGCTAGAAGATACATAGTGTTTTGAAACCATGTTTTCCCCCTCTGGCCACCTGTGACTCATGTTATGGGTTGTGAACGCTGACCACCCATATTGAAATTCTTCGGTCATGGTTAGTGACATATGCCTAGTTTGGTTTGTCACTGTACGTGGTTACCACGCCGTGTCACTACGTATTGAAGGTCTTTGTGCTTTCTAGTTGACAGCTAGTGTTCCCAAACCATTGTTATCCCCCTCTGACTATCAGTGACTCGTGTTGTGAGTTGTCAATGCTGACCCACAACCAAGGCTCGGCAGAAGAAGCACGTCCTCCATTCAACCCGGGAGGACCCCAAAGAGCACAATGTCACATGGAGTCGCAACGCGCCTCCTCAACGCGGAGACACAAAAGCAGCAACAGTAGCACAATGGCGGTTGCGGCTTCACATATCACACCGTCCACTCTAATGGGTGTAGGCACTTGTACTCTAAGTTCTAGGACTAGTACTAATAGCACTAGGACTCTTGAATGCTGACCTTGGTGGTCAGCGTTCACAACTCACAACACGAGTCACTGATAGTCAGAGGGGGGTAACAATGGTTTGGGAACACTAGCTATCAACTAGAAAGCACAAAGACCTTCAATACGTAGTGACACGGCGTGGTAACCACATACAGTGACAAACCAAACTAGGCATATGGCACTAACCATGACCAAATAATTTCAACATGGGTGGTCAACGTTCACAACACATAACATGAGTCACAAATGGTCAGAGGGGGAAAGCATGGTTTCAAAACACTATGAATCTTCTAGCAAGTACAAAGATTTTTTGTATGTATTGGCACGGTGTGGCTACCGTGCGCAATGACCTATCACTGCTCATGACTAAAGAAGTTTAGTGTGTGTGGTCAACGTTCACAAATTATAATACAAGTCAAACTGGACAGAGGGAGAAATTATGGTTTGGGGATATTCGGTATCGACTAGCAAGTACAAAGACCTTCGATAAGTGCTGGCACGGTGTGGCTACCATGCACAATGACCAACCAAAGTGTGCTTGTGTCAATGGATATCATAAAAAGAGTTTCACTGTGTGTAGTCAAATTTCCTTCTTACGGCTGGTCAATCGGAGCAATGGTTGGCGGTCATTTAAGCTCGAAGTTGCAAAATTTGGAATTCCGTCCGCGTCAATTTTATATGATTACACTAACTTTGTTATCTTTCATACCTTTGAAAACAACCCTCCAGTCTTACACCCCCTTGTTTTATGCCCTTTACCCATAGGAGCCATTATAATGTCATTTGGACATCATATGAACACCATGTGAGCTGGCTTAGTGCTTGTATAGTTAGATTCTGGAGCGGTAGGTCCTGGGTTTGAATCCGCATACGCGCAATATAGAATAGGCTCGCGACCTGGCAAGGGGGGCGGCCGTGTTGTGATACCTCAACTCTACCTTCGAGCCTAAGCCGTGGGAGGGTAGGGGGTGTCATAATGCGGTCACAATTTGGTCCTCCAGGTCGTCCATGGAACATCCCTCTAGGGGGGTGGGAGGGAGTATCCCAGTGAAGGCACCTATGCGTAACTAATCAACAAAAACCGACCTGGTGTCAGAGGGAGAAACATTTTTCTATTTATTGACTAGCAAGTACAAATATTTTCAACAAGTAGTAGAACGATGTGGCTACCATGCACAATGACCAACCAGATTAGGCATGTGCCACTTACCATGACCAGATACTTTTACTATGTGTGGTCAACGTTGACAACCCATAGTATGGGTCACCAGTTGTCAGAGGGGGAAACAATGGATCGGGACTGTGATCGGGTCTGGGATTGGGTTTGTGATCGGGACTGGGTTCGGGACTGGGATCGGGACTAGGATTGGGACTGGGATCTGGACTGGGATCAAGACTAGGATCGGGATTGGGATCGGGACTGGTATCAGAATTGGGATCGGGACTGAGATCGAGACTGTGATTGGGACTGGGATCGGGACTGGGATCGGGGCTGGGATCGGGACGAGGATCGGGACTAGGATCGGGGCTAGGATCGGGACTGGGATCGGGACTCTGATTGAGACTGTGACCGGGATAAGGAATGGGACTGGGATCGGGACTAGGATCGGGACTGTGATCGGGACTGTGATCGGGACTGGGATCGGGACTAAAATCGAGACAGGGATCAGGACTTGGATCGGGACTGTGATCGGGACTGGGATCGGGACTAGGATCGGGACTAGGATCGGGACTAGGATCGGGACTAGGATCGGGACTAGGATCGGGACTAGGATCGGGACTAGGATCGGGACTAGGATCGGGACTAGGATCGGGACTAGGATCGGGACTAGGATCGGGACTAGGATCGGGACTAGGATCGGGACTAGGATCGGGACTAGGATCGGGACTAGGATCGGGACTAGGATCGGGACTAGGATCGGGACTAGGATCGGGACTAGGATCGGGACTAGGATCGGGACTAGGATCGGGACTAGGATCGGGACTAGGATCGGGACTAGGATCGGGACTAGGATCGGGACTAGGATCGGGACTAGGATCGGGACTAGGATCGGGACTAGGATCGGGACTAGGATCGGGACTAGGATCGGGACTAGGATCGGGACTAGGATCGGGACTAGGATCGGGACTAGGATCGGGACTAGGATCGGGACTAGGATCGGGACTAGGATCGGGACTAGGATCGGGACTAGGATCGGGACTAGGATCGGGACTAGGATCGGGACTAGGATCGGGACTAGGATCGGGACTAGGATCGGGACTAGGATCGGGACTAGGATCGGGACTAGGATCGGGACTAGGATCGGGACTAGGATCGGGACTAGGATCGGGACTAGGATCGGGACTAGGATCGGGACTAGGATCGGGACTAGGATCGGGACTAGGATCGGGACTAGGATCGGGACTAGGATCGGGACTAGGATCGGGACTAGGATCGGGACTAGGATCGGGACTAGGATCGGGACTAGGATCGGGACTAGGATCGGGACTAGGATCGGGACTAGGATCGGGACTAGGATCGGGACTAGGATCGGGACTAGGATCGGGACTAGGATCGGGACTAGGATCGGGACTAGGATCGGGACTAGGATCGGGACTAGGATCGGGACTAGGATCGGGACTAGGATCGGGACTAGGATCGGGACTAGGATCGGGACTAGGATCGGGACTAGGATCGGGACTAGGATCGGGACTAGGATCGGGACTAGGATCGGGACTAGGATCGGGACTAGGATCGGGACTAGGATCGGGACTAGGATCGGGACTAGGATCGGGACTAGGATCGGGACTAGGATCGGGGCTAGGATCGGGACTGGGATCGGGACTCTGATTGAGACTGTGACCGGGATAAGGAATGGGACTGGGATCGGGACTAGGATCGGGACTGTGATCGGGACTGTGATCGGGACTGGGATCGGGACTAAAATCGAGACAGGGATCAGGACTTGGATCGGGATAGGGATCGCGACTGGGATCGAGACTGGGATCGGGACTCGGATCAGGACTGGGAGCGGGACGGGGATCGGGACTGGGACTGGGACTGGGACTGGGACTGGGAGTGTGACTGGGACTGGCATTGGGACCAGGACTGTGAATGGTATTGGGATTGGGACGGAGACTAGGACTGGGACTAGGACAAGGACTGAGACATGGGCTGGGACTGGGACAGGGACTGGGACTGTGACTAGGATTGGGACTAGGACTGGCATTGGGACTAGGACTGGAACTGTGAGTGGGACTAGGATTGGGATTGGGACCAGGACTAGGACTGGGATAGGGACTGGGACAAGGATGGTGACTGGGACTGGGATGGGACTGGGACTGGGACTGGGACTCGGAATGAGACTTGGACTGGGACTAGGATTAGGAATGGGATTGGGATTAAGACTGGGACACGGACTGGGACTGGGACTGGGTCCAGGATTGGGGGATGTGACTGTGACTAGGATAAGGACTGGGATTGGGATTGGGACTGGGACTGGGACTAGGATTGGGATTGGGACTGGGACTGGGACTGGGACTGTGACTGGGACTGAGACTTGGACAGGGACTGGGACAAGAAATGGGACTAGGACTGGGACGGGGACTGGGACTAGGACTGGGATGGGGAGTTGGACTAGGATTGAGACTGGGACTGGCACTGGGACAAGGTCTGGGACTAGGATTGGTCCCAGTCCCAGGATTGATCCCAGTTTCGGTCACAGTCTCGGTCCCAGTCCCAGTCCCAGTCCTGATCCGAGTCCCTATCCAAGTCGCGATCCTAGTCCTGATCCCAGTCTCGATCCCAGTCCCGATCCCAGTCCTGATCCCAGTCCCGATCCCAGTCTCGATCACAGTCCCGATCCCAGTCCCGCTCACAGTCCCGATCCAAGTCCTGATCCTAGTCCCGATCCCAGTCATGATCCCAGTCTTGATCCGAGTCCCGAACCCAGTCCTAAACCCATTCTCGATCTTAGTCCCGGTCCTATTCCCAATCCTAATCCCGGTCCCTGTCCCAGTCCCAGTCCCAGTCCCAGTCCCAGTCGCAGTCCCAGTTGCAGTCCCAGTGCTAGTCCTAGTCCCAGTCCCAGTCCCAGTCCCAGTCCCAGTCCCAGTCCCAGACCCATTCCCGATCCCAGTCCCAATCCTAGTCCCAATCCTAGTCCTGATCCCAGTCTCGATCCCGGGCTCGATCTCAGTCCTGATCCTTGTCCCGGTCCCAGTCCTTGTCCCAGTCGCGGTCCCAGTCTCGGTCCCAGTCCTGGTCCCAGTCCCGGTCCCAGTCCCGATCCTTGTCCCGGTCTGAGTCCCGATCCTAGTTCCGATCCCAGTCCCGATCCCAGTCCTGATCCCATTCCCGATCCCAGTCCCGATTTTAGTCCCGATGACAGTCCCGGTCCTAGTCCCGATCCTGGTCCCGATCCTTGTCCCGATGCGATTCCTGATCCCAGTCGCGATCCCAGTCCCGATCCCAGTCACGATCCTAGTCCTGATCCCACAACCGATCCCAGTCTTGATCCTAGTCCCGATCCCAGTCCCGATCCCAGTCCCGATCACAATCCCGATCCCTGTCCTGATCCCAGTCCCGATCCTAGTCCCAATCCCAGTCTCTATCCCAGTTTCGATCCTAGTCCCGATCTCAACCCCAATCCCAGCCTCGATCCCAGTCTCGATCCCAGCCCCGATCCCAGCCTCGATCCCATTCTCGATCTTAGTCCAGATCCTAGTCCCGATCATAGTCCCGATTGAGTCCCGATCCCAGTCCCGATCTGAGCCCTGATCCTAGTCCCGATCCCAGTCACAATCTGAGTCCTGATCCTAGTCTCGATGCCAGTCCCGATCCCCGTCTCGATCCCAGTCTTGATCCTTGTCCCGATCCATGTCCCGATCCCAGTCTCGATCCTTGTCCCGATCCCAGTCCAGATCACAGTCCCGATCCGAGTCGTGATACCAGTCAAAGTCTCAGTCCCAATCCCAGTCCCAGTCCTTCTCCCAGTCCTAGTCCTTGACCCAGTCCCGGTCCGAGTCCCGGTCCAAGTCCAGGTCCCAGTCCTGGTCCCAGTCCCGGTCCCAGTCCACGTCCTCGTCCCGGTCACAGTCCCGGTCCCAGTCCGGATCCCAGTCCTTGTCCCAATTCTCTTCCCAGTCCCGATCCCTATCCCGATCCCAGTCCCGGTCCCAGTCCGGATCCCAGTCCCGATCACAGTCCCGATCCAAGTCCCGATCCCTGCCCCGATCCCAATCCCGATCCCAGCCCTGATCCCAGCCCCGATCCTAGTCCCAATCCCAGTCCGGATCCCATTCCCGATCCCTGTCCCGATCCCAGTCCCGATCCTAGTCCCGATCCTAGTCCCGATCCCTGTCCCGATCCTAGTCCTGATCCCAGTCCGATCCTTGTCCCGATCACAGTCCTGATCCCAGTCCTGATCCCAGTCCCGATCCCAGCCCCGATCCCAGTCCCGATCCCAGTTCCGATCCCAGTCCCGATCCCCGTCCCGATCCCAGTCCCGATCCCAGTCCCGATCCCTGTCGTGGTAACATATCAAACTCAACAGTCAGTCTGACCGAGAGCCGTTAGATCAATGTGGTTTGGTCTCGGACCTGAACCGTTATTGAGCAAGTCGGAATAACTCTTGTTGGAGTCTCTGATTTCCAAGGGAGGCTTCAAGAGGTGCAACGCATGCAAGATGAGTGGAAGGAGGCTGCTGACAGAGGGGATGAGCCATCCGCAGTAGAGGGGCAATGTCTCATTGACCAACATGCAAAATTGGGCCAAACCCTTCGGGCGACACGTGCAGAGGTGTTCGCTGAACTTCAAGGCTGCAGCAGCTCGAGGCGTAACTTTCTGATATGCACCAGCTGTGAACTGAGTTTGGGGATGAATGGGCAGCCGATCGTGCAAGATTGTAGTATATGTCGCCGTAGCGAGCGAGGATTATGGCCCTCCAAGAGGACGTCTCCAAGCAATACTGTACCATGTGCACGCTGGTTGATCATGCCAAGCAGCTCATTGATGAGCGCAAACGGTACCTATAACAACAGTTAATATGTGATGCGACCCGCATATTCATCACAGGTGCCGTACACAGGCTGAGGGACGAGTGGGTGGAATATCTCGAGGAGTTGCGGCACCTATACCCGCTGGACTTTTCCACTGATGCCGGACCGACAGCCTTCCGCTGCTTCCTGTAGTGGACCATGACCCCCCACCACCCAGAATGCACCCAGCCCAACCTCCTTCCATTCCCGACAAGGAGTTTCAATGTGCATCATCAAGACTTCCCCCGCTTCCTTTACCCCCTCGACTTCTCTCTTGGTCACGGAGCGCGAGCCTTCCGTTGCTTCCTCGACAGGATGGTGCAGCATCGCCAGCAGGGTCCCCTCCCTGCAAACCTGCATCCCTTTTATCGCCGCAGAATCATGTTGCGGGCCTCCTACCGCCACGTGGAAGCGGATCAGCACGATCATGCAGGTCTCACATGTATCTTCCCGATGCGGACGGTTGATCCTCGTGATGGGATGGTGCTAAGGGTGATCATGCGCTGGCTTCACCGCCAGCGGCTCGGTTCCCCCTCTTCAGCGTCGAATTCAAGCACCAGCAGTGAGGGATCGCCCCGTAACCGTGAGGAGCTCTCCTCAGCTAACCAACCACCATCGACTGCCGTCCCGCCCTCGACATCCGTCCCTCCTCCCTCGCCGTCCACCCAGGTGGTTGGCGGCGTGGGTCCGACGCGCCCTCGGCCGCACCATCCACGGATGCAACGGACACGTCTCCAGCAACGGCGTCGCTTCCGGTGGATCTGCTACCCTCTTCTCTTGCTTCCTCTCCACTCCCCTCTCCTCCTCACCGACACAAGACTCTCATCATGCTTCCAGTCTTTGGCCCTCTTCCCCGCCCCCTCTCATCCCTCTTCCCCTACTCCTCCAGTGCCATCGGCATCCCAGGCCGCAGCACTGCCGGTGAACCATCCATCGTCCCGAGACGGAGCGGGAGTTACACGAACCTCCTCTCCTCCCCCGGAGTCACCCACCGCGTCGGGGGCGATGCCAACTCCGGTGGATGATCCACTGGCCATCCCTAAGTCTGCGCCTGCAGGAGTCCACTCCACCAGGGCAAGCATGCCATCTGCTGATGCAGCACCTGCCATGCCTCCAGCTACCATGCGGCGCACTTCATCCCGCATCCAACGTCCAGTCACAACGACCTCCACAGGCACGGCAGACACAGCCTTCATGCACAGTTCCTCCAGGCGCACACCGACTGACGCCCTCCCACCAGAGGCGGGTGATGAGCAGCATCAGGCCGAGTCTGCTAGTGGAATAGCACCTCTGCCAACAGAGTTATTTGAGGAACTGCGGCGTCGCCTCCTGGCCCTGACGCGTGGAGGCGACCTCGAGCACTCGCATCAGGAGCCTGCCTTCAAAACGTACGATTGGTCCGATTGGGTACGAGTCCAAATTGTATCTGGTGGCCGCACCATGGTGGAAATATACCCGGATGTCCACGTTTGCTCCGATGCCAATGCCACACTCGACAAGTACGTGTGGTTACAGAGACGACTCTGGAGGCGTGAAGACGACGCATACCCACTGCGCTGGTGTACACCAATACCATTGCGAGACAACTAATCATGCAAGAGCATGGCCGCATGCACGTACGATCCGCCACCATATATGAGACTCTCGTACCACAAGTCTACTAGGTGGGATTGAAGAAGCAGGTTGGGGAGGTCATCGCAACATGTAGAACCTGCATCTGCCATCACCCTCACCGACAGATCCACCAGCCCCATTTTGTGTGCGCCCGCCTCGGCGCACCAATGGAGAGGGTTGTGATTGACTTTCATGGCCCCTTTCGCCTCACCCAACGCAAGAACACGTACTGGATCCTCGGCATCGACAACATGACCAAGTGGGTCATGGCTCGGGCGGTCCCCAAGGCTGACGCAGCACACGTCGCAGCGTTCCTGAAGGAAGAGGTCATATATCGAGGAGGTGGCTGCAAAATCATCCAATGCAATAATGGCTCACACTTCACAGGGACATTTGCAGAGGTGGCGGCCTACTTCAACATTCAGATTGAGAATGGGGCCCCACATCGGCCGCAGGCACAAGGTCAGGTCGAACGTATGCATGGGGCAATCACGCTGTCCATCCGGAAGGTGTCGTATGAGAACGGACATTGGGACGAGCAGCTGGAAGACGTCGTTTTACGAATACAACATCACACCTCATTCTTCTACCAACTTCTCACCCTACATGCTGCGTCATGGTCAGCAACATTGGACCATGGCTATCCTGCCGCTCATGCCTGACGCGCCAATGCCGCCACGAGAAGAAGGTGCAACGGTAGCTGATGAGGTGGAGTTCATGAAGCAATGGGATGCCTGGATTAAAAAATGCCTCCAAGAGGCTCGCACTCGGGGGTCTGTCGCATCACAGCGTGGGGTGGACCGTGCCAATGCCGGCCTCATGCTCGATGACTTCCAGGTCGGCGACGGTGTGCGGCCGAAGCGGGATGAGGTCGGTAAGGCACGGTAGAACGAAGGGACACTCCTGGACCAATGTTACCAGGTTTGGGCCGTCGATGGGATATTTGTGTGGCTCAAGGGCCGCCACACTTCTAACATCATGGTGCGACGAGAGCGACTTGAGCAGCTCCCTGTCTGTTGGCTGTTCCTCACGGCCGGACGCAACCCACCCTAAAACAGTACCAATGATGACATGGAAAAGGTGAAGGCTACGTTTGCAGGGATGTCTCGGTCTCCGCATCGTCCACACCGCCCTCCCCCATCCATCACCACATCTGCCGTACCCGTGCTCGACACGCCTGCCTCTTTGGCCGGGGGGACCCGGCTTGTTTCGTCAGGTATTAAGATGCCTCCCCTGGTACAACAGGAGAAGGAGGTACACGAGCTGGGAGCTGGAACGAGCGCAACACCACAACAATGGGAGCAGCATGAGATGGCTGCAGAGGAAGGGCTAGAACATTCTGTGGCGGAGATGGAGGGCATCACCAGGAAGCAATGTTGGACAGGGAAGGGAAAGCTCCCTACCCGGCGGCCCAGGACAACTGAGGAGGCGCCATCGGGGATTGAATCATAATTCCAGAAACGATCGCCTCCCCGCGGGGCCACGCCAAACGTAGTGCATGAGGCCCCGGGGCAGCCAGTTTCGGACTCAAAGCAGGCACACTAGAGTCTTGGTGCGACACTTGGTGCAACAATGACAGCAACGCGACAAAGGCGGGCGCAGCAGCCACACGCTGGGACTCTCCCACGTACGACGGATCATCAAGCTGCATCGACGGCAACAGATGCTCAACATAGCCTGGCCTTATTACTATCGGCCGTGACATCATCAGGATTGCGCCCCTGGAAACTCTAGCACCAGAGACAGTAGGTGCTGCCTCTTCCGGCAACTGCACCAGGCGCGGCGCCCGTAGTGCCAGCGCCACCAGTAGCAGCATCAGAGCAGCGAGAAGAGGAGAAGCTGCCTCTTGCGGTAGCTGCAGTAGGCGCAGCACCCGGAGCCTCAGTGCCACCAGCATCAGCAGTAGAGCAGCGGGAATAGGAGGAGCTACCTCTTACGGCAGCTGGACCCGGCACGGCGCCCGGAGTGCCAGGGCCACCAACAGCAGCAGCAGAGCAGCAGGAATAGGAGATGCTGCCTCTTGCGGCAGCCGCAGTTGGCGCTACGCCCGACGCACAGACGCCACCAGCAGCAGAAGCAGAGCAACAGGATTAGGAGGTGCTGCCTTGTGCGGTTGCTGCAACTGGCGCTTCGCTCGAGGCGTAGGCGCCACCAGCAGTAGCAACAGAGTAGCGGGATCAGGGAGTGCTACCTCTCGCGGCAGCTGCACCAGAAGTGGCGCTCGGAGTGCCAGCACTACCAGCAGCAGTAGCACAGCAGCGGGAACAGGATGTGTTGCCCTCTTATGGCAGCTGTACCAGACACGGCGCCACGAGTGCAAGCGCTACCAATAGCAGCAGCAGAGTAGCGGGAACAGGATGTACTGCCTCTTACAAGAGCTGAACCCGGCACGCCGCCCAGAGTTTCAGCGCCACCAGCAGCAATAGTAGAGCAGCGTGAACAAGAGGTGTTGCCTCTTGCGGCGGCTGCACCAGACGCGGCGCCAGAAGTGCCAGTGCCACCAGCAGCAGTAGCAGAGCAGCGGGAACAAGAGGTGTTGCCTCTTGCAACAGCTGGACCCGGCGCGGCGCTCGAAGTGCCAGCGCCACCAGCAGCAGCAGCAGAGCAGCGAGAACAGGAGGTGCTGCCTATTGTAGCACCTACACCCGGCGTGGTGCCCGGAGCGCCAGTGCCACCGGCAGCAGCGGTAGAGCAGTGGGAACAGGATGTGCTGCCTCTTGCAACAGCTGTACCTGGTACGGCGCCCAGAGCGCCAGCGCCACCAGCAGCAGGAGCTGAGCTGTAGAGAAAGGGGGCATTGCCTCTTGCGGCGGCTGCGCCCGGCGTGGCACCTGAGGCGCAAGCACCACCAGCAAGAGCAGAAGAGCAGCCGGAGGAGCAACGCAAGAAGGAACGAAAAGGGCCTTGGGGGACTCGTATGGGGGAAAAGAAACAACGGAGAGAGACAGAGAAACAAGGAGAGGAAGGGGAGCGTCCACCGGCACAGGAAGAGCACTATAGTCTGCTCCACACCCCTCCTTCAAGATGGGAGCCACTTCCCCCTGATGACAGGTCCTTGTGGCCAACCAGTTATCGGCTGGAAGCGCTAGCAGAGTCAGAACAACGAGTACCAGCGCAAGGAGAGGAGGGGCGTCGGCACGGAGAACTTGAATTAAGCATTGAGGCGGACGATCAGGACGAAGAAGAAGGAGAGGAGCAGATGGCTCCGCAACTCTATGCAACCTGCAAACACCCGGTCGCCGCCATGGGAGAAGTGGTGTGCAAGGGATGCAAGGCCAGCCATATTTTTTGCGTGTTGCGACTTAGACCTCGATATCCAGCATGACATCAAGATGTGTGAGGTCTACGCAGCAAGTCTGAAGGAGAACATGGGAATAGACAGCGAGGAGGAACTGTAGAAGGAAGGGGAGGAGAAGAGGGCCCGCTCGGGCATCGGAGCTGCAGCCGGGAAATCTAGTGTGCCGCAAGACGAAAAGGAGCCATGCGGTAACTGTGTAGATCCGATGGATGCCACTTCTTTGTTCCGCTACTACGTGTGCAGACATCATGTGCATGTAGCTTGCCAGGACCCAAAGATAAGGATGCACCGGAAGGTGATAGGGTGCATGAAATGCGCATCTCTTATGCTGGCAAAAGCGGACAAAGAGGACAGGAGGAATAACATGCCCGCACCCAAGCAGTGGATTGAGAGGTGCAAAACCTGCGGTGAGCCACGCGACCACACGGAAACCAACAGGTGCTATGAATGTAAAGCACCTCTCCACCGCAAGCGTGGGACGGAGATTCCATGGTTGGGACAGCATTGCAAGGGCTGCATTCGGAGGCTAGTGGAAGAAGAGCAGGAGACAGGCAAAGAGGGTGGACAGGCTACTGGACCAAGTGTGCCTGGGATAGAAGAGACAGAGGAGTTTGGAAAGTGCAAGTAGGCGGTGAGGACGCAAAAGAAGCGCTACTTCAATTGCAGGATGGCCCTCCATTACATATGTGGAGAGGAGGAGTTGCTGCAACCGAAAGCACTGCATGTCTGTCCGGCCTGTACTCCGGAACTGAAAGGGATAATGCAGAAGGAGAGAGAGAGGAGCACGAAATGCCTCTGCACCGCGGAGACACATAAGCAGCAACAGTAGCACAATGGTGGCTGCGGCTTCACATCTCTCACCGCCCACCCTGATGGGTGTACGCACTTGAACTCTGAGTTCTACGAACAGTACTAATAGCACTAGGACTCCTGTACTCTATTGCCTTGGTCAATTCCTCCTCACCATTTCCTTCATCATCATTTCCTCATTGCCTTGGATGACTCGTCGCATACTACTTCATCGCTCTTGCCGCTCCAACTGTTGCCTCCGCTTTCGCACAAGTGTCTCAGGCCCTCGGCCTCTCGCTTACTCTCAAGCCTCTGGCCCTCATCCAAGCTCTGTCACACAACTGATGCTCAAATCTGCTGTCTGCTCCTCTTCGGTCCACGATACTACTTCTACTGTGACGTCATCCTCCGTCAGCCTTCCGTACCTTCGTAGAAACTACCGCACCACGTACGTCTCTGTTCTCCTGCATGCTCTTCTGCTCCCATTTTCCTGACACAATGGTTTAGGAATATCAGTTCTCAACTAGCAAGTACAACGACCTTCAGTCAGTAGTAGCACGGTGTGGCTACCATGCACAATGATCGACCAAAGTAGGCATATGCACTGCCTTTGACGAAATAAATCCGCTGTGTCTGGTCAACGTCGACAACTCATAATACGAGTCACAAATGGTCGGAGGGGGGAACAATGGTTTGGGCACACCAAGTATCAAATAGCAAGCACAAGGAGCTACAATACGTCGTGACACGGTGTGGATACAATGTACGATGACCAACCAAGGTATGCATATGTCGCTGACCATGACCAAAGAATGTAACCATGTGTGGTAAACTTTGACAACTCATAACACGAGTCACAAATGGTCATGGTGGAAGATAATCATTTGTGAATACTAGTTATCGACTAGCAAGTACAAATACCTTCAAAATGTAGTGGCACAGTGTGGCTACAATGCACAGTGACCAACCAAAGGACGCATATGTCACTGACCATGAACGAAGAATTTCACTTCATGTGGTCAATGTTGACAACTCACAACACGAGTCACAGATATTCAGAGGGGGTAACAATGGTTTGGAAACACTAGATATCAAGAAGAAAGCACACAGACCTTCAATATGTACTGACACAGGGTGGTAACCATGTACAGTGACAAACCAAAGTAGGCATATGTCACTAACCATGACCAAAAGAATTTCACAGTGTGTGGTCAACGTTGAAAACGCACAACACAAGTCACAACTGGTCAGAGGGGGAAACAATGGGTTGGGAACACTAGTTATCAACTAGCAAGTAGAAAGTATTGCAACAAGTTGTGGCACGGTGTGGCTAGCGTGCACAGTGACCAACCAAAGGATGAATACGTCATTGCCTATGACCGAAGAAGTCCACTATGTGTGGTCAACATTGAAAACTCATGACACGAGTCACAAATGGTCAGAAGGAGAGACAATGGTTTGGGAACCATATGTATCGACCAGAGAGGACAAAGAACTTCAATACGAAGTGGCACGGTGTGGCTACTAAGCACACCAAACAACCAAAGTAGGCATATGTCACTGACCATGACCAAACAATTTAAATATGGGTGGTCAACATTCACCAACCATAACACGAGTCACAAACGGTCAGAGGGGGAAACAAATGTCTGGGAATATCAGTTATCAACTAGCAAGTACAGCCACCCTCAATCAGTATAAAAATGTGAATCCCATGGACAATGACCGACAAAAGTAGGTATATGTACTGCCTTTGACGAAATAAATCTGCTGTGTGTGGACACCGTTGACAACTCATAATACGAATCACAAATGGTCAAAGGGGGAAGCAATGGTCTGGGAACATCACGTATCAACTAGCAAGCACAAGGAACTTCACCAAGTTCTGGCACGGTGTTGATACCATGCACGATGACCAGCCAAAAAACGCATATGTCACTGACCATGACCAAATAATGTCACTAAGTGTGGTAAACTTTGACAGCTCATAACACGAGTCACAAATGGTCAAAGTGGAAGACAATGGTTCGTGAATACTAGTTATCGAGTAGCAAGTACATATACCTTCAATATGCACTGGCCCAGCGTGGCTACCATGCATAGTGACCAACCAACGTATGCATATGTCACTGACCATGACCAACGAATTTCACTTCATGTGGTCAGCATTGACAACTCACAACACGAGTCACATATAGTCAAAGGGGGATAACAATGGTTTGGGAACACTAGCTATCAACAAGAAAGCACAAAGACCTTCGGAACGTAATGACACGGCATGGTAACCATGTATAGTGACAAACCAAGGTAAGCATATGTCACTAACCATGACCAAACGAATGTCACAGTGTGTGGTCAATATTGAAAACTCATAACACGAGTCACAAATGGTCAGAGGGGGAAACAATGGGTTGGGAACACAAGTTGTCAACTAACAAGTACAAAGAACTTCAACAAGTAGTGGCACGGTTTGGCTAGCGTACACAGTGACCAACCAAAGGATGAATACGTCACAGACTATGACCGAAGAAATCCAGTATGCGTGGTCAACATTGACAACTCATAACACGAGTCACAAATGGTGAGAGGGAGAGACAATGGTGTGGGAACCCTATGCATGGACTATAAAGGGCAAATAACTTCAATACGTAGTGGCACGGTGTGGCTACTATGAACACCAAACAACCAAACTAGGCATATGTGACTGACCATGACCAAATAATTCCAATATGGGTGGTCAACGTTCACCAACCATAATACGAGTCACAAACGGTCAGAGGGGGGAACAATGGTCCAGGAATATCAGTTCTCAACTAGCAAGTACAACGCCCTTCAATCAGTAGGAGCACGGTGTGGCTACCATGAACAATGACCGACCAAAGTAGGCATATGTATAGCCTTTGACCAAAGAAATCCGTTGTGTGTGGTCAACGTTGACAACTCATAATACGAGTCACAAATGGTCAGAGGGGGAAACAATTGTTTGGGAACACCGGGTATTAACTAGCAAGCACAATGAGCTTCAATGCGTTGTGGCACGGTGTGGATACCATGCACGATGACCGACCAAGGTATGCATATGTCACTGACCATGACCAAAGAATGTCACAGTGTGTGGTTAACTTTAACAACTCGGAACATGAGTCACAAATGGTCAGGGTTGACGATAATGGTTTGTGAATACTAGTTATCGACTAGCAAGTATAAATAGCTTCAATACATAGTGGCACATCATAGCTACCATGCACAGTGACCAACCAAAGTATGCATATGTCACTGACCATGACCAACGAATTTCACTTCATGTGGTCAGCGTTGACAACTCACAACACGAGTCACTGATAGTCAGAGGGGGGTAACAATGGTTTGGGAATACTAGCTGTCAACTATAAAGCACAATTTTCTTCAATACGTAGTGACACGGCGTGGTAACCACGTACAGTGACAGCCCAAACTAGGCGTATGTCACTAACCATGACCAAAGAATTTCAATATGGGTGGTTAACGTTCACAACCCATAACATGAGTCACAAGTTGTCATAGAGGGAAAACATGTTTTCAAAACACTATGTATCTTCTAGCAAGTACAACTCTTTTTCGTATGTATTGGCACGGTGTGGCTACCGTGGACAATGACCTACCCAAGTAGGCATACATCACTGCTCAGGACCAAAGAAGTTTAATATCGTGGTCAACGTTCACAGCTCATAATACAAGTCAAAATGGGCAGATGGAGAAACAATGGTTTGGCAATACTCAGTATCGATGAGCAAGTACAAAGACCTTCGATAAGTGGTGGCACGGTGTGGCTACTATGCACAATGACCAACCAAAGTATTCCTGTGTGACTGAATATCATAAAAAGAGTTTCAAAGTGTGTAGTCAACTTTCCTTCTTACGGCTGGTCAATCGGAGCAATGGTTGAGAGGTTATTCAAGCTCGAATTTGCAAAATTTGGAATTCCGTCTGCATCAATTTTGTATGATAAAACTAACTTTGTTATCAGTCATACTTTTGAATACTACCTTCTAGTCTTACACGCCCCTATTTTATGCTCCTTATCCATAGGAGCCCTTATAATGTCATTTGGACATCATATGAATACCATGTAAGTTGGCTTAGTGCTTGTAGAGATAGATTATAGAACGGTAGGTCCTGGGTTTGAATCATCGTACACACGATATAGAATAGGCTCACGACCTGGGGGGGGGGCGGCCATTTTGTGATACCTCAACTCTACCTTTGAGCCTAAGCCGTGGGGGGATAGGGGGTGTCACAATGCGGCCGCCAATCAGTCCTCCAGGTCGTCCACGGAACATCCCTCTATGGGGTGGGAGGGAGCATTCCAGTGAAGGAACCTACGCGTAACAGGTGAACAGAAACCGACCTGGTGTCAAAGGAATAAACCTTTTGCTATTTATTTACTGTGAAGTACAACTAATTTCAAAAAGTAGTGGAACGGTGTGGCTACCATGCACAATGACCAACCAGATTAGGCATGTGCCACTTACCATGACCAAATAATTTTACTATGTGTGGTCAACATTGACAACCCATAATATGGGTCACGAATAGTCAGAGGGGGAAACAATGGTTTGGGAATACTAGATACCAACTAGCAAGTACAACGACCTTCATTCAGTAGTAGCACGGTGTGGCTACCATGCACAATGACCGACAGAAGTAGGCATATGTACTGCCTTTGACCAAACAAATCCACGGTGTGTGGTCAACGTTGACAATTAATGATATGAGTCACAAATGGTCATAGGGGGAAACAATGGTTTGGGAACACCAAATATCAAATAGCAAGCACAAGGACCTTCAGTACGTTGTGGCACGGTGTGGATACCATGCACGATGACCAACCAAAGTAGGCATATGTCACTGACCATGACCAAAGAATGTCACAGTGTGTGGCTAACTTTAACAACTCGGAACATGAGTCACAAATGGTCATAGGGGGAAACAATGGTTTGGGAACACCAAATATCAAATAGCAAGCACAAGGACCTTCAGTACGTTGTGGCACGGTGTGGATACCATGCACGATGACCAACCAAAGTAGGCATATGTCACTGACCATGACCAAATATAGTCACTAAGTTTGACAAACTTTGACAACTCATAACACGAGTCACAAATGGTGAGGGTGGAAGATAATGGTTTGTGAAGACTAGTTTTCGTCTAGCAAGTACAAATACCTTCAATATGTAGTGGCACAGTGTGGCTACAATGCACAGTGACTAACCAAAGTATCCATATGTCACTGACCATGAACAAAAAAGTTCACTTCATGTGGTCAACATTTACAACTCACAGCACGAGTCACAGACAATCAGAGGGGGCTAACAATGAGTTGGGAACAGCAGTTTTCATCACTAAAGAACAAAGACCTTCGATACGCAATGACACGGCGTGGTAACCATGTATAGTGACAAACCAAATTAGGCATATGTCACAACCCATGACCAAACGGATTTCACAGTGTGTGGTCAACGTTGAGAACTCATAACACGAGTCACAACTGGCCAGAGGGAGAGACTATAAATTGGGAACCCTATGTATCGAGTAAAAGGGACAAATAAGTTCAATACGTAGTGGCACGGTGTGGCCACTATGCACACCAAACAACCAAACTAGGCACGATGACCATGATGAATACATTTAAGTATAAGTGGTCAACATTCACCAACCATAACACGAGTCACAAACGGTCAGAGGGGGAAACAATGGTCTGTGAATATCAGTTCTCAACTAGACAGTACAGAGACCTTCAATCAGTATAAGCACGGTGTGGCTATCATGCACAATGACCGACCAAAGTAGGCCAATGTACTACCTTTGACCAAATAAATCCGCTGTGTGTTGTCAGCGTTGAAAACTCATAATAGGAGTCACAAATGGTCAAAGGGGGAGACAATGGTTTGGGAACACCATGTATCAACTAGCAAGCACAAGGACCTTCAATAAGTTGTGGCATGGTGTGGATACAATGCACGATGACCAACCAAAGTAGGCATATGTCACTGACCATGACCAAATAATGTCACTGAGCGAGGTAGACTTGGACAACTCATAACACGAGTCACAAATGGTCAGAGTGGAAAACATTGGTTTGTGAATACTAGTCATCGAGTAGCAAGTACAAATACCTAAAATATGTAGTGGCACAGCGTGGCTAACATGCACTGTGACCAACCAAAGTATGCATATGTCACTGACCATGACCAACGAATTTCACTTCATGTGGTCAGCATTGAAAACCCACAACACGAGTCAAAGATAGTCAAAGGGGGGTAACATTGGTTTGGGAACATTAGCTATTGACTAAAAAGCCTAAATACCTTCAATACGTAGTGACACGGCGTGGTAACCATGTACAGTGACAAACCAAAGTAGGCATACGTCACTAATCATGACCAAACAAATTTCAAAGTTTGTGGTCAACGTTGCGAACTTGTCACACGAGTCACAACTGATCAGATGGGAAAACAATGGGTTAGGAACACTAGTTGTCAACTAGAAAGTACGAACAACTTCAACAAGTAGTGGCACGGTGTGGCTAGCGTACACAGTGACCAACCAAAGGATGAATACGTCACTGACTATGACTGAAGAAATCCACAATGTGTGGTCAACATTGACAACTCATAGCACGAGTCACGAATGGTCAGAGGGAGAGACAATGGTTTGGGAACCCTATGTATTGACTAGAAAGGACAAAGAACGTTGATACGTAGTGGCACGGTGTGGCTACTATGCACACCAAACAACCAAACTAGGCATATGTCACTGACCATGACCAAATAATTTCAATATGGGAGTTCAACGTTTACCAACCATAACACGAGTCACAAACGGTCAGAGGGGGAAACAATGGTCTGGGAATATCAGTTCTCAAGTAGCAAGTACAATGCCCTTCAATCAGTAATAGCACGGTGTGGCTACCGTGCACAATGACCGACGAAAGTAGGCAGTTGTACTACCTTTGACCAAAAGAATCCGCTGTGTGTAGTCAGCGTTGACAACTCCTAATACGAGTCACAAATAGTCAGAGGGGGAAACAATTGTTTGGGAAAACCAGGTATCAACTAGCAAGCACAATGACCTTTGATACGTTGTGGCACGGTGTGGATACCGTGCACGATGACTAACCAAGGTATGCACGTGTCACTGACCATGACCAAATAATGTCACCATGTGTGGTAAACTCTGACAGCTCATAACATGAGTCACAAATGGTCAGAGTGGAAGATGATGGTTTCTAAATACTTGTTATTGACTAGCAAGTACAAATACCTTCAATATTTAGTGGCACAGTGTGGCTACAATGCAAAGTGACCAACCAAACTATGCATATGTCACTGACCATGACCAAAGAATTTCACTTCATGTGGTCAATGTTGACAACTCACAACACGAGTCACATATATTCGGAGGGGCTAACAACGGTTTGGGAACACTAGCTATCAACTAGAAAGCACAAAGACCTTTGATACGTAGTGACACGGCGTGGTCACCATGTACAGGGTCAAACCAAAGTAGGCATATGTCACTAACCATGACCAAACGGATTTCACAGTGTGTGGTCAACGTTGAAAACTCATAACACGAGTCACAAATGGTCACTGGGGGGAACCATGGGTTGGGAACTCTAGTAATCAACTAGCAAGTAGAACGATTTTCAACAAGTAGTGGCACGGTGTGGCTAGCGTGCACAATGACCAACCAAAGGATGCATATGTCACTGACTATGACCGAAGAAGTCCACAATGTGTGGTCAACATTGACAACTCATAGCACGAGTCACAATTTGTCAGAGGGAGAGACAATGGTTTGGGTACCCTATGTATTTACTAGAAAGGACAAAGAACTTCGATACGTAGTGGCACGGTGTGGCTAATATCCATACCAAACAACTAAACTGGGCATATGTCACTGACCATGACCAGATAATTTCAATATGGGTGGTCAACGATGAGCAACCATAACACGAGTCACGAACGGTCAATGGATGAAACAATGGTTTGGGAATATCAGTTCTCAACTAGCAAGTACAACGACATTCAGTCAGTAGTAGCACAGTGTGGCTGCCATGCACAATGACCGACCAAAGTAGGCATATGTACTGCCGTTGACGAAAGAAATCCGCTGTGTCTGGTCAAAGTCGACAACTCATAATACGAGTCACAAATGGTCAGAGGGGGAAACAATGGTTTGGTAGCACCAAGTATCAAATAGCAAGCACAAGGAGCTACGATACGTTGTGGCACGGTGTGGATACCATGCACGATCACCCACCAAAGTAGGCATATGTCACTGACCATAACCAAATAATGTCACTAAGTGTGGTAAACTTTGACAACTCATAACACGAGTCACAAATGGTCAGGGTGGAAGATAATGGTTTGTGAATGCTGGTTGTCGACTAGCAAGTACAAATACCTTCAATATGTATTGGCACAGTGTGGCTTCAATGCACAGTGACCAACCAAAGTATGCATATGTCACTGACCATGAACAAAGAATTTCACTTCACGTGGTCGATGTTAACAACTCACAACATGAGTCACAAGTAGTTAGAGGGGGCTAACAACTGTTTGGGAACACTAGCTGTCAACAATAAAGCACAAAGACCTTCGATACGTAATGACCTGGCGTGGTAACCATGTACAGTGACAAACCAAAGAAGGCATATGTCACAAAGCATGACCAAACGGATTCCACAGTGTGTGGTCAACGTTGAAAACTCATAACCAAATCACAAATGGTCAGTGGGGGAAACCATGGGTTGCGAACACTAGTTATCAACTAGCAAGTAGACAGGTTTTCAACAAGAAGTGGCACGGTGTGGCTAGCGTGCACAGTGACCAACCAAAGGATGCACACGTCACTGACTATGACCGAAGAAGTCCACTATGCATGGTCAACATTAACAACTCATAACACGAGTCACAAATGGTCAGAGGGTGAGACAATAGTTTGGGAACCCTATGTATTGACTAGAAAGGACAAATAACTTCAATACGTAGTGGGATGGTGTGGCTACTATGCACACCAAACAACCAAACTAGGCATATGTCACTGACCATGATGAAAGAATTTCAATATAAGTGGTCAACATTCACCCACCATAACACGAGTCACAAACGGTCAGAGGAGGAGACAATGGTTTGGGAATATCAGTTCTCAACTAGCAAGTACAGCGACCTACAATCAGTATAAGCACGGTGTGGCTACCATGCACAATGACCGACCAATGTAGGCATATGTACTGCCTTTGACCAAAGAAATCCGCTGTGTGTGGACAGCGTTGACAACTCATAATACGAATCACAAATGGTCAGAGGGGGAAACAATGGTCTGGGAACATCAGGTATCAACTAGCAAGTACAAGGACCTTCAACAAGTTGTGGCACGGTGTGGATACCATGCACAATGACCAACCAAATTAGGCATATGTCACTGACCATGACCAAATAATGTCACTATGTGTGGTAAACTTTGACAACTCATAACACGAGTCACAAATGGTCAGAATAGAAGACAATGGTTTGTGAGTACTAGTTTTCGACTAGCAAGTACAAATACCTTCAATATGTACTGGCACAGTGTGGCTACCATGCAGAGTGACCAACCAAAGTATGCATATGTCACTGACCATGACCAGCGAATGTCACTTCATGTGGTCAGCGTTGAAAACTCACAACACGAGTCACAAATAGTCAAAGGGGGGTAATATTTGATTGGGAACACTAGCTATTGACTAGAAAGCACAAATACCTTCAATATGTAGTGACACGGCGTGGTAACCATGTACAGTGACAACCTAAATTAGGCATATGTCACTAACCATGACCAAACGAATTTCACAGTGTGTGGTCAACGTTGAAAACTCATCACACGAGTCACAAATGGTCAGAGGGGGAAACAATAGGTTAGGACCACTATTTATCAACGAGCAAGTACGAAGAATTTCAACAAGTAGTGGCACGGTGTGGCTAGCGTGCACAATAACCAACCAACGGATGAATACGTCACTGACTATGACCGAAGAAGTCCACTATGTGTGGTCAACATTGCCAAATCATAACACGATGCACGAATGGTCAGTTGGAGAGACAATGGTTTGGGAACCCTATGCATGGACTAGAACGGACAAATAACTTCAATACGCAGTGGCACGGTGTGGCTTTTATGCACACCAAACATCCAAACTAGGCATATGTCACTGACCATGACCAGAGAATTTCAAGATGGGTGGTCAACGTTGACCAACCATAACACGAGTCACAAACGGTCAGTGGAGGAAACAATGTGTCAGAACTATGCTCAAGACTCACACGGCTCAACAGGGTTCTTCTCTGTCTCCCTGGCATCATCCAACTCTCCCCTGGA
This sequence comes from Penium margaritaceum, assembly GCA_023375785.1. Lineage (NCBI taxonomy): Eukaryota > Viridiplantae > Streptophyta > Zygnematophyceae > Desmidiales > Peniaceae > Penium > Penium margaritaceum. Next base: position 354,049 of record SZWC01000347.1, on the reverse strand, counting down.
CACACACCCACTGAGAAATGGAAAAGCCAGCCCAGTTCCGGTTCACCCCCCGCATCCTGCCACCCGAACGGCTCAAGTGGTATGACCAATCAGACTTCTCCGGTCTGACTACCCGACCGTGTGAACTCGCCACGACCAACGCCAACGGACCTCCAACGCCACATAACGACCGGCAAGATCTGCCGACAACAGTCCTGATCCCTGGTCCAGTTATCGTGGCCACAACCAAGGCTCGGCAGAAGAAGCACGTCCTCCATTCAACCCGGGACGACCCCAAAGAGCACAAGATCACGCGGAGTCGCACTGCGCCTCTGCACCGCGGAGACACATAAGCAGCAACAGTAGCACAATGGTGGCTGCGGCTCCACATCTCTCACCGCCACCCTCATGGGTGTACGCACTTGAACTCTAAGTTATAGGAATAGTACTAATAGCAGTAGGACTCCTGTACTCTATTGCCTCAGTCAATTCCTCCTCACCATTTCCTTCATCATCATTTCCTTATTGCCTCGGTTGACTCGTCGCATACTGCTTCATCGCTCTCGCCGCTCCAGCTGTTGCCTCCGCTTTCGCACAAGTGTCTCAGGCCCTCGGCCTCTCGCTTACTCTGAGGCCTTTGGCCCTCATCCAAGCTTTGTTACACAACTGATGCTCAAAGCTGCTGTCTGCTCCTCTTTGGTCCACGATACTACTTCTACTATGACGTCATCCTCTGTCAGCCTTCCGTACCTTCGTGGCAACTGTCGCACCACGTACGTCTCTGTTCTCCTGCATGCTCTTCTGCTCCCATTTTCCTGACACAATGGTTTGGGAATATCAGTTCTCAACTAGCAAGTACAACGACCTTCAGTCAGTAGTAGCACGGTGTGGCTACCATGCACAATGATCGACCAAAGTAGGCATATGCACTGCCTTCGACGAAAGAAATCCGCTGTGTCTGGTCAACGTCGACAACTCATAATACGAGTCACAAATGGTCAGAGGGGGGAACAATGGTTTGGGCACACCAAGTATCAAATAGCAAGCACAAGGAGCTACAATACGTTGTGGCACGTTGTGGATACAATGTACGATGACCAACCAAGGTATGCATATGTCACTAACCATGACCAAAGAATGTAACCATGTGTGGTAAACTTTGACAACTCATAACACGAGTCACAAATGGTCACGGTGGAAGATAATGGTTTGTGAATACTAGTTATCGACTAGCAAGTACAAATGCCTTCAATATGTAGTGGCACAGTGTGGCTACAGTGCACAGTGACCAACCAAAGGACGCATATGTCACTGACCATGAACGAAGAATTTCACCTTATGTGGTCAATTTTGACAACTCACAACATGAGTCACAGATATTCAGAGGGGGTAACAATGGTTTGGAAACACTAGCTATCAACAAGAAAGCACATAGACCTTCAATATGTACTGACACAGGGTGGTAACCATGTACAGTGACAAACCAAAGTAGGCATATGTCACTAACCATGACCAAAAGAATTTCACAGTGTGTGGTCAACGTTGAAAACGCACAACACGAGTCACAACTGGTCAGAGGGGGAAACAATGGGTTGGGAACACTAGTTATTAACTAGCAAGTAGAAAGTATTGCAACAAGTAGTGGCACGGTGTGGCTAGCGTGCACATTGACCAACCAAAGGATGAATATGTCCTTGACTATGACCGAAGAAGTCCACTATGTGTGGTCAACATTGAAAACTCATGACACGAGTCACAACTGGTCAGAAGGAGAGACAATGGTTTGGGAACCATATGTATCAACTAGAGAGGACAAAGAACTTCAATACGTAGTGGCACGGTGTGGCTACTAAGCACACCAAAAAACCAAAGTAGGCATATGTCACTGACCATGACCAAACAATTTAAATATGGGTGGTCAACATTCACCAACCATAACACGAGTCACAAACGGTCAGATGGGGAAACAATGGTCTGGGAATATCAGTTATCAACTAGCAAGTACAGCCACCCTCAATCAGTATAAAAAGTGTGACTACCATGCACAATGACCGACAGAAGTAGGTATATGTACTGCCTTTGACGAAATAAATCCGCTATGTGTGGACACCGTTGACAACTCATAATACGAATCACAAATGGTCAAAGGGGGAAACAATGGTCTGGGAACATCACGTATCAACTAGCAAGCACAAGGAACTTCAACAAGTTGTGGCACGGTGTTGATACCATGCACGATGACCAGCCAAAAAAAGCATATGTCACTGACCATGACCAAATAATGTAACTAAGTGTGGTAAACGTTGACAGCTCATAAAACGAGTCACAAATGGTCAGAGTGGAAGACAATGGTTCGTGAATACTAGTTATCGAGTAGCAAGTACATATACCTTCAATATGCAGTGGCCCAGCGTGGCTACCATGCATAGTGACCAACCAACGTATGCATATGTCACTGACCATGACCAACGAATTTCACTTCATGTGGTCAGCATTGACAACTCACAACACGAGTCACAGATAGTCAAAGGGGGGTAGCAATGGTTTTGGAACACTAGCTATCAACAAGAAAGCACAATGACCTTCGGTACGTAATGACACGGCATGGTAACCATGTATAGTGACAAACCAAGGTAAGCATATGTCACTAACCATGACCAAACGAATGTCACAGTGTGTGGTCAATATTGAAAACTCATAACACGAGTCACAAATGGTCAGAGGGGGAAACAATGGGTTGGGAACACAAGTTGTCAACTAGCAAGTACAAATAACTTCAACAAGTAGTGGCACGGTTTGGCTAGCGTGCACAGTGACCAACCAAAGAATGAATACGTCACTGACTATGACCGAAGAAATCCAGTATGCGTGGTCAACATTGAAAACTCATAATACGAGTCACAAATGGTGAGAGGGAGAGACAATGGTGTGGGAACCCTAAGCATGGACTAGAAAGGGCAAATAACTTCAATACGTAGTGGCACGGTGTGGCTACCATGCACACCAAACAACCAAACTAGGCATATGTGACTGACCATTACCAAATAATTCCAATATGGGTGGTCAACGTTCACCAACCATAATACGAGTCACAAACGGTCAGAGGGGGAAACAATGGTCCGGGAATATCAGTTCTCAACTAGCAAGTACAACGCCCTTCAATCAGTAGTAGCACGGTGTGGCTACCATGTACAATGACCGACCAAAGTAGGCATATGTACAGCCTTTGACCAAAGAAATCCGTTGTGTGTGGTCAACGTTGACAACTCATAATACGAGTCACAAATGGTCAGAGGGGGAAACAATTGTTTGGGAACACCGGGTATTCACTAGCAAGCACAATGAGCTTCAATGCGTTGTGGCACGGTGTGGATACCATGCACGATGACCAACCAAGGTATGCATATGTCACTGACCATGACCAAAGAATGTCACCGTGTGTGGTAAACTTTAACAACTCGTAACATGAGTCACAAATGGTCAGGGTTGACGATAATGGTTTGTGAATACTAGTTATCGACTAGCAAGTACAAATATCTTCAATACATAGTGGCACATCATAGCTACCATGCACAGTGACCAACCAAAGTATGCATATGTCACTGACCATGACCAACGAATTTCACTTCATGTGGTCAGTGTTGACAACTCACAACACGAGTCACTGATAGTCAGAGGGGGGTAACAATGGTTTGATAATACTAGATGTCAAATATAAAGCACAAATACCTTCAATACGTAGTGACACGGCGTGGTAACCACGTACAGTGACAGCCCAAACTAGGCGTATGTCACTAACCATGACCACAGAATTTCAATATGAGTGGTCAACGTTCACAACCCATAACATGAGTCACAAGCTGTCAGAGAGGGAAAACATGTTTTCAAAACACTATGTATCTTCTAGCAAGTACAACTATTTTTCATATGTATTGGCACGGTGTGGCTACCGTGCACAATGACCTACCCAAGTAGGCATACATCACTGCTCAGGACCAAAGAAGTTTAATATCGTGGTCAACGTTCACAGCTCATAATACAAGTAAAAATGGGCAGATGGAGAAACAATGGTTTGGCAATACTCGGTATCGATGAGCAAGTACAAAGACCTTTGATAAGTGGTAGCACGGTGTGGCTACTATGCACAATGACCAACCAAAGTATGCCTGTGTGACTGAATATCATAAAAAGAGTTTCAAAGTGTGTAGTCAACTTTCCTTCTTACGGCTGGTCAATCGGAGCAATGGTTGAGAGGTTATTCAAGCTCGAAGTTGCAAAAATTGGAATTCCGTCTGCGTCAATTTTGTATGATAAAACTAACTTTGTTATCAGTCATACTTTTGAACACTAACAGTCTTACACGCCCTTATTTTATGCTCTTTATCCATAGGAACCCTTATAATGTCATTTGGACATCATATGAATACCATGTAAGTTGGCCTAGTGCTTGTAGAGATAGATTATAGAACGGTAGGTCCTGGGTTTGAATCCTCGTACACACGATATAGAATAGGCTCACGACCTGGGGGGGGGGGGGCGGCCATGTTGTGATACCTCAACTCTACCTTTGAGCCTAAGCCGTGGGGGGATAGGGGGTGTCACAATGCGGCCGCCAATCAGTCCTCCAGGTCGTCCACGGAACATCCCTCTATGGGGTGGGACGGAGCATTCCAGTGAAGGCACCTACACGTAACAGGTGAACAGAAACCGACCTGGTGTCAAAGGAATAAACCTTTTGCTATTTATTTACTGTGAAGTACAACTAATTTCAAAAAGTAGTGGAACGGTGTGGCTACCATGCACACTGACCAACCAGATTAGGCATGTGCCACTTACCATGACCAAATAATTTTACTATGTGTGGTCAACATTGACAACCCATAATATGGGTCACGAATAGTCAGAGGGGGAAACAATGGATTGGGAATACTAGATACCAACTAGCAAGTACAATGACCTTCATTCAGTAGTAGCACGGTGTGGCTACCATGCACAATGACCGACCAAAGTAGGCATATATACTGCCTTTGACCAAAGAAATCCACGGTGTGTGGTCAACATTGACAAACAATAATACGAGTCACAAATGGTCAGAGGGGGAAACAATGGTTTGGGAACACCAAATATCAAATAGCAAGCACAAGGACCTTCAGTACGTTGTGGCACGGTGTGGATACCATGCACGATGACCAACCAAAGTAGGCATATGTCACTGACCATGACCAAATAATGTCACTAAGTGTGACAAACTTTGACAACTCATAACACGAGTCACAAATGGTCAGGGTGGAAGATAATGGTTTGTGAAGACTAGTTATCGTCTAGCAAGTACAACTACCTTCAATATGTAGTGGCACAGTGTGGCTACAATGCACAGTGACTAACCAAAGTATGCATATGTCACTGACCATGAACAAAAAATTTCACTTCATGTGGTCAACATTTACAACTCACAACACGAGTCACAGAGAGTCAGAGGGGGCTAACAATGATTTGGGAACAGTAGCTTTCATCAATAAAGCACAAAGACCTTCGATACGCAATGACACGGCGTGGTAACCATGTAAAGTGACAAACCAAATTAGGCATATGTCACAAACCATGACCAAACGGATTTCACAGTGTGTGGTCAACAATAAGAACTCATAACACGAGTCACAACTGGCCAGAGGGAGAGACAATAATTTGGGAACCATATGTATCGAGTAAAAGGGACAAATAAGTTCAATACGTAGTGGCACGGTGTGGCCACTATGCACACCAAACAACCAAACTAGGCATGATGACCATGATGAATACATTTAAATATAAGTGGTCAACATTCACCAACCATAACACGAGTCACAAACGGTCAGAGGGGGAAACAATGGTCTGTGAATATCAGTTATCAACTAGACAGTACAGAGACCTTCAATCAGTATAAGCACGGTGTGGCTATCATGCACAATGACCGACAAAAGTAGGCCAATGTACTACCTTTGACCAAATAAATCCGCTGTGTGTGGTCAGCGTTGACAACTCATAATAGGAGTCACAAATGGTCAAAGGGGGAGACAATGGTTTAAGAACACCATGTATCAACTAGCAAGCTCAAGGACCTTCAATAAGTTGTGGCATGGTGTGGATACCATGCACGATGACCAACCAAAGTAGGCATATGTCACTGACCATGACCAAACAATGTCACTGAGCGTGGTAGAATTGGACAACTCATAACACGAGTCACAAATGGTCAGAGTGGAAAACATTGGTTTGTGAATACTAGTCATCGAGTAGCAAGTACAAATACCTTCAATATGTAGTGGCACTGCGTGGCTAACATGCACTGTGACCAACCAAAGTATGCACATGTCACTGACCATGACCAACGAATTTCACTTCATGTGGTCAGCATTGAAAACCCACAACACGAGTCAAAGATTGTCAAATGGGGGTAACATTGGTTTGGGAACATTAGCTATTGACTAAAAAGCACAAATACCTTCAATACGTAGTGACACGGCGTGGTAACCATGTACAGTGACAAACCAAAGTAGGCATACGTCACTAATCATGACCAAACAAATTTCAAAGTATGTGGTCAACGTTGCGAACTTGTCACACGAGTCACAACTGATCAGAGGGGAAAACAATGGGTTAGTAACACTAGTTGTCAACTAGAAAGTACGAACAACTTCAACAAGTAGTGGCACGGTGTGGCTAGCGTACACAGTGACCAACCAAAGGATGAATACGTCGCTGACTATGACTGAAGAAATCCACAATGTGTGGTCAACATTGACAACTCATAGCACGAGTCACGAATGGTCAGAGGGAGAGACAACGGTTTGGGAACCCTATGCATGAACTAGAAAGGACAAATGACTTCAATACGTAGTGGCATGGTGTGGCTAATATGCACACCAAACATCCAAACTAGGCATGTGTCACTGACCATGACCAGAGAATTTCAATATGGGTGGTCGACATTGACCAACCATAACACAAGTCATAAAACGGTCAGGGGAGGAAACAATGCTGTGGGAATATCAGTTCTCAACTAGCAAGTACAACGACCTTCAGTCAGTAGTAGCATGGTGTGGCTACCATGCACAATGACCGACCAAAGTAGGCATATGCATGGCCTTTCACGAAGGAAATCCGCTGTGTCTGGTCAACGTCAACAACTCATAATACAAGTCATTAATGGTCAGAGGGGGAAACCATGCATTGGGAACACCAAGTATCAAATAGCAACAAGTAGCTACAATACGTTGTGGCACGGTGTGGACACCATGCACGATGACCAACCAAGGTATGCATGTATCACTGACCATGACCAGAGAATGTCACCATGTGTGGTAAACTTTGACAAATCATAACATGAGCCACAAATGGTCAGGGTGGACGATAATAGTTTGTGAAAACTAGTTATCGACTAGCAAGTACAAATACCTTCAATATGTAGTGGCACAGTGTGGCTACAATGCACAGTGACCAACCAAAGTATGCATATGTCACTGACCATGACCAAAGAATTTCACTTCATGTGGTCAATGTTGACAACTCACAACACGAGTCACATATATTCAGAGTGGCTAACAAC
>SZWC01000347.1:319783-337585 GCA_023375785.1 Penium margaritaceum | reverse complement strand
CCGGGGGGGGGGGGGGGCGGCCGTGGTGTGATACCTCAACTCTACCTTTGAGCCTAAGCCGTGAGGGGGTAGGGGATGTCATAATGCGGTCGCAAATCTGTCCTCCAGGTCGTCCACGGAACATCCCTCTATGGGGGTGGGAGGGAGTATTCCAGTGAAGGCACCTACGCATAGCCAATCAACAAAAACAGACCTGGTGTCAAATGGAGAAACCTTTTGCTATTTATTGACTGGCAAGTACAAAGACTTTCAACAAGCAGTGGAACGGCGTGGTTACCATGCACAATGACCAACCAGATGAGGCATGTGCCACTTACCATGACCAAATGATTTTAGTATGTGTGGTCAACGTTGACAACCCATAATATGGGTCACGAATCGTCAGAGGGGGAAACAATGGTTTGGGAATACTAGATACCAACTAGCAAGTACAACGACCTTCAGTCAGTAGTAGCACGGTGTGGATACCATGCACAATGACCGACCACAGTAGGCATATGCTATGCCTTTGACGAAAGAAATCCACCGTGTGTGGTCAACGTTGACAACTCATAATATGAGTCACAAATGGTCAGAGGGGGAAACAATGGTTTGGGACCACCAAGTATCAAATGCCAAGCACAAGGAGCTTCAATACATTGTGGCACGGTGTGGATACCATGCACGATGACCAACCAAAGTAGGCATATGTCACTGGCCATGACCAAATAATGTCACTAAGTGTGGTAAACATTGACAACTCATAACACGAGTCACAAATGGTCAGAGTGGAATACAATGGTTTGTGAATATAACTAATTGAGTAGCAAGTACAAATAACTTCAATATGTAGTGGCACAGCGTGGCTACCATGCACAGTGACCAACCAAAGTATGCACATGTCACTGGCCATGACCAACAGATCTCACTTAATGTGGTCAGCGTTGAAAACTCAAAACACGAGTTACAGATAGTTAACGGGGGGAAACATTGGTTTGGGAACACTAGCTATTGACTAGAAAGCACAAATACCTTCAATACGTAGTGACACAGCGTGATAACCATGTACAGTGACAAACCAAAGTAGGCATATGTCACTAACCATGACCAAACGAATTTCACAGTGTGTGGTCAACGTTGTAAACTCATCACACCAGTCACAAATGGTCAGAGAGGGAAACAATGGGTTGGGAACACTAGTTATCAACTAGCAAGTACAAATATCTCTAACAAGTAGTGGCAGAGTCTGGCTAGCGTGCACAAAGACCAACCAAAGGATGAATACATCACTGACTATGACCGAAGAAGTCCTCTATGTGTGGTCAACATTGACAACTCATAATACGAGTCACGAATGGTCAGAGGGAGAGACAATGGGTTGGGAACCCTATGCATGGACTAAAACGGACAAAGAACTTCAGTATGCAGTGGATCGGTGTGGCTAATATGCACACCAAACATCCAAAAAAGGCATATGTCACTGACCATGACCAGAGAATTTCAATCTGGGTGGTCAACGTTGACCAACCATAACAGGAGTCAAAAACGATCAGTGGAGGGAACAATGGTTTGGGAATACCAGTTCTCAACTAGCAAGTACAATGACCTTCAGTCAGTAGTAGCACGGTGTGGCTACCATGCACAATGACTGAACAAAGTAGGCATATGTACTGCTTTTGACGAATGAAATCCGCTGTGTCAGGTCAACGTCGACAACTCAGAATACGAGTCACAAATGGTCAGAGGGAGAGACAATGGTTTGGGAACACCAAGTATCAAATAGCAAGCACAAGGAGCTACAATACGTTGTGGCACGGTGTGGATACCATGCACGATGACCAAGCAAGGGATGCATATGTCACTGACCATGGCCAAAGAATGTCACCATGTGTGGTAAACTTTGACAACTCATAACACGAGTCACAAATGGTCAGGGTGGAAGATAATGGTTTGTGAATACTAGTTATCGACTAGCAAGTACAAATATCTTCAATATGCAGTGGCACAGTGTGGCTACAATGCACAGTGACCAACCAAAGTACGCATATGCCACTGACCATGAACAAAGAATTTCACTTCATGCGGTCAACATTTGCAACTCACAACACCAGTCACAGATAGTCAGAGGGGGCTAACAATGGTTTGGGAACACTAGCTGTCAACAAGAAAGCACAAAGACCTTCGATACGTAATGACACGGTGTGGTAACCATGTACAATGACAAACCAAAGTAGGCATATGTCACAAAGCATGACCAAAAAGATTTCATAGTGTGTGGTCAACGTTGAAAACTCATAACACGAGTCACAAGTTGTCAAGGGGGGAAACCATGGGATGGGAACACTGGTTACCAACTAGCGAGTAAAAAGATTTTCAACAAGCAGTGGCACGGTGTGGCTAGCATGAACAGCGACCAACCAAAGGATGCACATGTCACTGACTATGACCGAAGAAGTCCACTATGTATGGTCAAAATTGACAACTGATAACACGAGTCAGAAAAGGTCGGAGGGAGACAATGGTTTGGGAACCCGATGTATTGACTAGGAAGGACAAAGAACTTCAATACGCAGTGGCACGGTGTGGCTACTGTGCCCACCAAGCAACCAAACTAGGCATATGTCACCAACCATGATGAAAGAATTTCAATATGGGTGGTCAACATTCACCAACCATAACACGAGTCACAAACGGTCGGCGGGGGAAACAACGGTCTGTGAATATCAGTTCTCAACTAGCAAGTACAGCGACCTTCAATCAGTATAAGCACGGTGTGGCTACCATGTACAATGACCGGCCAAAGTAGGCATATGTACTACCTTTGACCAAAGAAAACCGCTGTGTGTGGTCAGCGTTGACAACTCATGATAGGAGTCACAAATGGCCAGAGGGGGATACAATGGTTTGGGAACACCAGGTATCAACTAGCAAGCACAAGGACCTTCAATAAGTTGTGGCACGGTGTGGATACCATGCACGATGACCAACCAAAGTAGGCATATGTCACTGACCATGAGAAAATAATGTCACTGAGTGTGCTAAACTTTGACAACTCATAACACGAGTCACAAATGGTCAGGGTGGAATATAATGGTTTGTGAATAATAGTTTTTGACTAGCAAGTACAAATACTTTCATTATGTAGTGGCACAGCGTGGCTACCATGCACATTGACCAACCAAAGTATGCATATGTCACTGACCATGACCAATGGATTTCACATCATGTGGTCAGCGTTGACAACTCACAACACGAGTCACTGATAGTCAGAGGCGGGTAACAATGGTCTGGGAACACTAGCTATCAGCTAGAAAGCACAGAGACCTTCAATACGTAGTGATACGGCGTGGTAACCATGTATAGTGACAAACCAAGCTAAGCATATGTCACTAACCATGACCAAAGAATTTCCATATGGGTGGTCAACGTTCACAACCCATAACACGAGTCACAAATGGTCAGATGGGGGAAAACATGGTTTCAAAACACTATGTATATTCTAGCAAGTACAAAGCCTTTTCGTATGTATTGGCACGGTGTGGCTACCGTGCACTATGACCTACCCAAGTAGGCATACATCACTGCTCATGACCAAAGAAGTTTAGCGTGTGTGGTCAACGTTCACAACTCATAATACAAGTCAAACATGGGTAGAGGGTGAAACAATGGTTTGGGAATACTCGGTATCGAATAGCAAGTACAAAGACCTTCGATAAGTGTTGGCACGGTGTGGCTACCATGCACAATGACCAAGCAAAGTATGCTTGTGTCACTGAATATCATAAACAGAGTTTCACTGTGTGTAGTCAACTTTCCTTCTTACGGCTGGTCAAGCGGAGCAATGGTTGAGAGGTTATTCAACCTCGAAGTTGCAAAATTTGAAATTCTATGTGCGTCAATGTTTTATGTTTAAAATAACTTTGTTATCATTCATGCATTTGAAAACTACCCTCTGATCTTACACCCCCTTATTTTATGCCCTTTACCCATATGAGCCCTTATAATGTCATTTGGACATCATATGAACACCATGTGAGCTGGCTTAGAGCTTATAGAGTTAGATTCTGGAGTGGTAGGTCCTGGGTTTGAATCCTCGTATGCGCAATATAGAATAGGATTGCGACCTGGCGGGGGGGGGGGGGGGGGGAGAGCAACCGTGTTGTGATACCTCAACTCTACCTTTGAGCCTAAGCCGTGGGGGGTAAGGAGGTGTCATAATGCGGTCGCAAATCTGTCCTCCAGGTCGTCCACGGAACATCCCTCTTGGGGGGTGGGAGGGAGTATTCCAGTGAAGGCACCTACGCGTAACAAAACAACAAAAACCGGCCTGGTGTCAAAGGGAGAAGCCTTTTGCTATCTATTGACTAGAAAGTACAATGACTTTCAACAAGTAGTGGAACGGTGTGGCTACCATGCACAATGACCAACCATATTAGGCATGTGCCACTTACCATGACCAAATAATTTTACTATGTGTGGTCAACGTTGACAACCCATAATATGGGTAACGAATTGTCAGTGGGGGAAACAATGATTTGGGAATACTAGATACCAACTTGAAAGTACAACGACCTTCAGTCAGTACTAGCACGGTGTTGCTACCATGCACAATGACCGACCAAATTAGGCATATGTGCTGCCTTTGACCAAATAAATCCACCGTGTGTGATCAACGTTGACAACTCATAATACGAGTCACAAATGGTCAGAGGGGGGAACAATGGTATTGGAACACCAAGTATGAAATAGAAAGCACAAGGAGCTTCAAGACGTTGTGGCACGGTGTGGATACAATGTAGAGTGACAACCCAAAGTAGGCATATGTCACTAACCATGACCAAACGAATTTCACAGTGTGTGGTCAACATTGAAAACTCATCACACGAGTCACAAATGGTCAGGGGGGGAAACAATGGGTTAGGAACACTAGTTATCAACTAGCAAGTACGAAGAACTTCAACAAGTAGTGGCACGGCGTGGATAGCGTGCACAGTTACCAACCAAAGGATGAAGACGTCACTGACAATGACCGAAGAAGTCCACTATGTGTGGTCAACATTGACAACTCATAACACGAGTGACGAATGGTCAGAGGGAGAGTCACTGGTTTAGGAACCCCATGCATGGACTAGAAAGGACAAATAACTTCAATACGTAGTGGCACGGTGTGGCTAATATGCACACCAAACATCCAAACTAAGCATATATCAATGACCATTTACCAGATAATTTCAATATGCGTGGTCAACGTAGACCAACCATAACACGAGTCACAAACAGTCAGGGGAGGAAACAATGGTCTGGGAATATCAGTTCTCAACTAGCAAGTATAGCGACCTTCAGACAGTAGTAGCACGGTGTGGCTACCATGCACAATGACCGACCAACGTAGGCATATGTACTGCCTTTGACGAAAGAAATCCGTTATGTCTGGTCAACGTCGACAACTCATAATACGAGTCACAGATGTTCAGAGGGGGAAACAGTGGGTTGGGAACACCAAGTATCAAATAGCAAGCAGAAGGAGCTACAATTCGTTGTGGCACGGTGTGGATACCATGCATGATGACCAACCAGGTTATGTAGTCACTGACCATGACGAAAGAATGTCACCATGTGTGGTAAACATTGACAACTCATAGGACGAGTGACAAATGGTCAGGGTGGACGACAATGGTTTGTGAATACTAGTTGTCGACTAGCAAGTACAAATACCTTCAATATGTAGTGGCATAGAGTGGCTACAACGCACAGTGACCAACCAAAGTACGCATATATCACAGACCATGAACAAAGAATTCCACTTCATGTGGTCAATGTTGACAACTCACAACACGAGTCACAGATATTCAGAGGGGGTAACAATAGTTTGGGAACACTAGCTATCAACAAGAAAGCACAGAGACCTTCAATACGTAGGGACACGGCGTGGTAACCATGTACAGTGACAAACAAAAGTAGGCATATGTCACTAACCATGACCAAACGGATTTCACAGTGTGTGATCAATGTTGAAAACTCATAAAACGAGACACAAATGGTCAGTGGTGGAAACCATGGGTTGGGAACACTAGTTATCAACTAGCGGGTATAAATATTTTCAACAAGTAGTGGAATGGTGTAGCTAGCATGCACAGTGACCAACCAAAGGATGCATATGTCACTGACTATGATCGAAGAAGTCCACTATGTGTGGTCAACATTGAAAACTCATGAAACAAGTCACAAATGGTCAGAGGAAGAGATAATGGTTTGGGAATCCTATGTATCGACTATAAAGGATAAAGAAATTCACTACGTAGTGACACGGCGTGGTAACCATGTACAGTGACAAACAAAAGTGGGTATCTGTCACTAACACTGACCAAACAGATTTCACAGTGTGTGTTCAACGTTGAAAACTTATAACATGAGTCACAAATTGTCAGTTGGGGAAACCATGGGTTGGGAACACTAGTTATCAACTAGCGGGTAGAAATATTTTCAACAAGTAGTTGCACGGTGTGGCTAGCGTGCACAGTGACCAGCCAAAGGATGCATATGTCACTGACTATGACCGAAGAAGTTCACTATGTGTGGTCAACATTGACAACTCATAACACGAGTCACAAATGGTCAGAGGGAGAGACAATTGTTTGGGAACCCTATGTATCGACTATACAGGACAAAGAACTTCAATACGTAGCGGAAGGGTGTGGCTACTATGCACACCAAACAACCAAAGTAGGCATATGTCACTGACCATGACCAAAGAATTTCAATATGGGTAGTCAACATTCACCAACCATAACACGAGTCCCAAACGGTCAGCGGGGGAAACAATGGTCTGGGAATATCAGTTCTCAACTAGCAAGTACAGCGACCTTCAATCAGTATAAGCACGGTGTGGCTACCATGCACAATGACCGACCAAAGTACGCATATGTACAGCCCTTGACCAAATAAATCTGTTGCGTGTTGACAGCGTTGACAACTCATAATACAAATCACAAATGGTCTGAGGTGGAAACAATGGTCTGGTATCATCAGGTATTAACTAGCAAGGATAAGGACCTTCAACAAGTTGTGGCACGGTGTGGATACCATGCACGATGACCAACCAAAGTAAGCATATGTCACTGACCATGACCAAATAATGTCACTAAGTGTGGTAAACGTTGACATCTCATAACACGAGTCACAAATGGTCAGAGTGAAGACAATGGTTTGTGAATACTAGTTATCGAGTAGCAAGTACAAATACCTTCAATATGTAGTGGAACGGCGTGGCTACCATGCACAGTGACCAACCAAAGTATGCATATGTCACTGACCATGACCAACGAATTTCACATCATGTGGTCAGCGTTTACAACTCACAACACGAGTAAAAAATAGTCAAAGGGAGGTAACAATGGTTTGGGAACACTAGCTATTAAAGAAAAAGCACAAATACCTTTAATATGTAGTGACACGGCGTGGTAACCATGTACAGTGACAAACCAAAGTGGGCACATGTCTCTAACCATGACCAAACGAATTTCACAGTGTGTGGTCAATGTTGAAAACTCATAACACGAGTCACAAATGGTCAGAGGGGGAAACAATGGATTGGGAACACTATTTTTCAAGTAGCAAGTATGAATAACTTCAACAAGTAGTGGCACGGTTTGGCTAGCGTGCACAGTGACCAACGAAAGGATGAATACGTCACTGACTATGACCGAAGAAATCGAGTATGCCTGGTCAACATTGACAACTCATAACACGAGTCACAAATGGTCAGAGGGAGAGACAGTGGTTTGGGAACCCTGTGCATGGACTAGAAAGGACAAATAACTTCAATACGTAGTGGCACGGTGTGGCTACTATGTACACCAAACAACCAAACTAGGCATATGTCACTGACCATGACCAAAGACTTTCAATATTGGTGGTCAACGTTCACCAACCATAACACGAGTCACAAACGGTCAGAGGGGGAAACAATGGTATGGGAATATCAGTTCTCAACTAGGAAGTACAACGCCCTTCAATGAGTAGTAGCACGGTGTGGCTACCATGCACAATGACCAACCAAATTAGGTATATGTACTGCCTTTGACCAAATAAATCCGCTGTCTGTGGTCAACGTTGACAACTCATAATACGAGTCACGAAAAGTCAAAGGGGGAAACAATTGTTTGGGAACACCAGGTATCAACTAGCAGGCACAATGACCTTCAATACGTTGTGGCACGGTGTGGATACCATGCACGATGACCAACCAATGTATGCATATATCACTGACCATGACCAAAGAATGTCACCATGTGTGGTAAACTTTGACAGCTCATACCATGAGTCACAAATGGCCAGAGTGGAAGATAATGGTTTCTGAATACTAGTTATCGACTAGCAAGTACAAATACCTTCAATATGTAGTGGCACCGTGTGGCTACAATGCACAGGGA
The DNA here is from genome assembly GCA_023375785.1 of Penium margaritaceum. Taxonomy (NCBI): domain Eukaryota; kingdom Viridiplantae; phylum Streptophyta; class Zygnematophyceae; order Desmidiales; family Peniaceae; genus Penium; species Penium margaritaceum. The sequence continues at coordinate 329,174 of SZWC01000347.1, read as the reverse complement.
CCAACCAAAGTATGCATATGTCACTGACCATGACCAAAGAATTTCATTTCGTGTGGTCAATGTTGACAACTCACAACTCGAGTCAGATATTTTCATAGGGACAAACAACGGTTTGGGAACACTAGCTATCAACTATAAAGCACACTGACCTTCGATACGTAGTGACACGGCGTGGTAACCATGTACAGGGACAAACCAAAGTAGGTATATGTCACTAACCATGACCAAACGGATTTCACAACGTGTGGTCAACGTTGAAAACTCATAACACGAGTCAAGAATGGCCAGTGGGGTAAACCATGGGTTGGGAACACGAGTTATCAAATAGCAAGTAGAAAGCTTTTCAACTAGTAGTGGCAGGGTGTGGCTATCGTGCATAGTGCCCAACCAAAGGATGCATATGTCACTGACTATGACCGAAGATGTCCACTATGTATGGTCAACATTGACAACTCATAACACGAGTCGCAAATGGTCAAAGAGAGACAATGGTTTGGGAACCCTATGTATCGAGTATAAAGGACAAAGATCTTCGATACGTAGTGGCACGATGTGGCTAATATGCACACCAAACAACCAAATTAGGAATATGTCACTGACCATGACCAGAGAATTTTAATGTCTGGTCAACGTTGACCAACCATAACACGAGTCACAAACGGTCAGGAGAGGAAACAATGCCATGGGAATACCAGTTATCAACTAGCAAGTACAACGACCTTCAGTCAGTAGTAGCACAGTGTGGCTACCATGCAAAATGACCGACCAAAGTAGGCATATGTACTGCCTTTGACCAAAGAAATCCCCTATGCGTGGTCAACGTTGACAACTCATAATATGAGTCACAAATGGTCGGAGGGGGAAACAATGGTCTGGGAACACCAAGTAGCAAATAGCAAGCACAAGGAGCTTCAACACGTTGTGGCACGGTGTGGATACCATGCACGATGACCAACCAAAACAGGCATATGTCACTGACCATGACCAAAGAATGTCACTAAGTGTGGTAAACATTGAAAACTCATAACACAAGTCACAAATGGTCAGTGTGGAAGAGAATGCTTTGTGAATACTTGTTATTGAAAAGAAAGTACAAATACCTTTAATATGTAGTGGAATTGTGTGGCTACAATGCACAAGGACCAACCAAAGTATGCATATGTCATTGACCATGACCAAAGAATTTAACGTCACGTGCTCAATGTTGACAACTCACAACTCGAGTCACAGGTATGCAGAGGGGCTAGCAACGATTTGGGAACACTAGCTATCAACTAGAAAGCACAAAGACCTTTGATACATTGTGACACGGCGTGATAACCATGTACAGGGACAAACCAAAGTAGGCATATGTCACTAACCATGACCAAACGGATTTCGCGGTGTGAGATCAACATTGAAAACTCAAAACACGAGTCACGAATGGTCAGTGGGTGAAGCCATGGGTTGTGAACACTAGTTATCAACTAGCAAGTATAACAAATTTCAACAAGTAGTGGCACGGTGTGGCTAGCGAGCACAGTGACCAACGAAAGGATGCATATGTCACTGACTATGACGAAAGAAGTCCACTATGTGTGGTCAACATTGACAACTCATAACACGGGTCACAAATGGTCAGAGGGAGAGACAATGGTTTGAGAACCATGTGTATCGACTAGAAAGGACAAATAACTTGGATACGTAGTGGCACGGTGTGGTTAACATGCACACGAAACAGCCAAACTAGGCATATGTCACTGACCATGACGAGAGAATTTCAATATGGGTGGTCAACGTTGACCAACCATAACACGAGTCACAAACGGCCAGGGGAGGAAACAATGCTATGGGAATATCAGTTCCCAACTAGCAAGTACAACGACGTTCAGTCAGTAGTAGCACGGTGTGGCTACCATGCACAATGACCGACCAAAGTAGGCATATGTACTTCCTTTGACCAAAGAAATCCGCTGTGTGTGGTCAACGTTGACCACTCATAATACGAGTCACAAATGGTCAGAGAGGGAAACAATGGTTTGGAAACTCCAAGTATAAAATGGCAAGGACAAGGAGCTTCAATACGTCGTGGCACGGTGTGGATACCATGCACGACGACCAACCAAAGTAGGCATATGTCACTAGGGCACAAGTATGGCGCAAGTAGGGCACAATTACGCACAACTAGGGTGCAACTAGGGCGCAACTAGGGTGTAGTTAGTGTCCAGCTGCGATGAAACTAGGGCGCAACTAGGGTGCAAGTAGGGCATAACTATGGTGCAAATAGGGCGCAACTAGGGAGCAATACGGCGCAAGTAGGACGCAAGTAGGGCGTAACGAAGCCACAACCAGGGCGCAACTAGGGCGCAAACATGGCGCAAGTAGGGCGCAAGTATGGTGCAAGTAGGGCGCAACTATGATGCAACCAGGGCGCAAGTAGGGCACAAGTAGGACACAAGTAGGGTGCAACTAGGGCGCAACTATGACGCAACTAGGGTGCAAGCAGTGCGCAACTAGGGTGCAACTAGGGTGCAACTAGGGCGAAAGTAGGACGCAAGTAGGGCACAACAGAGGCACAACGAGGACGCAACTAGGGTGCAACTAGAGCGTAGCTACTGCCCAATTGAGGCCCATCTTGGACGCAACTAGGGCGCAAGTCCGGTGCCACTAGGGTGCAAGTTGGGCGCAAGTAGGGCGTAAGTAGGGCGCAAGTAGGGCGCAAGTAGGGCGCAAGTAGGGCACAAGGAGGGCGGAAGTAGGGCGTAACTAGGGTGTAACTAGGACGCAACTACAACGTAGCTAGTGCCCAATCGAGGCACAAGTAGGGCGCAACTAGGGCGCAAGTAGGGGGCAAATAGGGCGCAAGTAGGGCACATCTATGGCGCAAGTAGGGTGCAAATAGGGTTCAAATAGGGCGCAATTAGGGCGCAACTAGAGCGCAAGTAGGACGCAAGTAGGGGGCAAGTAGGACACAAGTAGAACGCATGTAGGACGCAAGTATATGTTGCTCTCGACTCTCGACCATGCGTGCTGAGTTGAGGGTCGGCGTGTCGACCTCGACCTTGTGTCGAGGTCGTTCGACACATCCCCCCGCCGATAATTAGCAAATGTTTCTGTCACGCTTTCTTCTGCAGCGGACGTCAAAACCCTTTTTTTTTGCTGTTCTTGAGGCCCTGCAAACTGCAAACGGTTTGCCGGCAAACCTGGACTGGCATCCCCTCCCCTTTTTCTTTTCTTATGTCAACCGCTAAATGGTGGACGCTTGACGGTAGAGGATGGACGGAAGAGGATGGACGGTAGATGATGGACGATAGAGGCTGGACTGCTGACCTTGGACAGTAGACGCGCTAGACGCTGGACAATAGACGCGCTAGATGCTGGACAGTAGACGCTCTAGACGCTAGACAGCAGACGCGCTAGACGCCGGACAGCGGACTCGACGATGGTGGACAGTAGACGCGGTGACGGTGGACGAAAACGGTGGACAAAAGGTGCTGAACACGAGTGGCAATATTTTATCTGTCACGTGTGGCGGCAGGGAGCCTGTCGTGACCTATCCTTTTTTTTCAGGGTTGGGGATTGGCACCGAAGTAAGATAGGATATGGACCTGGGAAAAAGTGCAATCAACAGATTAAAGACTGTGATGCTGTAAGTTACCTGAGGAGTGAATGAAAACGAAATATGTGGGTAGATTAGAATCAGGAACATGAAACGTGACATGAATGCCAGGTTTCGGGTCAACTAGGGCGCAACTAGGACGCAAGTAGGGATCAAGTAGGACACAACTAGGGTGCAACTAGGGTACAACTAGGGCGTAGCTAGTGCCCAACTGAGGCGCCACTAGGGCGCAAGTATGGTGCAAGTAGGGCGCAAGTATGGTGCAACTAGTGCGCAACTAGGGCGCAACTAGGGCGGAACTATGGCACAACTAGGGCTCAACTAGGGTGCAACTAGGATGCAAGTAGGGCGCAACTAGGGTGCAACTAGGGCACAAGTAGGGCGCAAGTATGACGCAACTAGGGCGCAACTATGGCACAACTAGGGCGTAGCTAGTGCCCAACTGAGGCGCAATGAGGGCGCAAGTAGGGCGCCTGTTGGGCGTAAGTATGGTGCAATGAGTGCGCAAGAATGGCGCAACTAGGGCATAACTAGGGCGCAACTAGGACGCAACTAGGCCACAAGTAGAGCGCAACTAGGGCGCAAGTAGGGCGCAAGTAGGGCGCAAGTATGGCACAACTAGGGTACAACTAAAGCGCAACTAGGGCACCACTAGGGCGCAAGTAGGGCGCAACAAGGGCGCAAGTAGGGCACAACTAGGGCGCAACTAGGAAGCAACTAGGGTGCAACTAGGCCGCAACTAGGGTGCAACTATGGCGCAACTAGGGCGCAACTAGGGCGTAACTAGGGTGCAACTAGGGCGCAACTAGGGCGCAAATACGGCGCAACTAGAGGGCAACTAGGGCGCACCTATGGCACAACTAGGGTGCAATGAGTGCACAACGAGGGCGCAACGAGGGCGCAACGAGGGTGCAACTAGGGTACAACTAGGGAGAAGCAAGGGCGCAACTAGGGCACAACCAGGGCGTAACTAGGGTGAAACTAGTTTGCAAGTTGGGCGCAACTAGGGTGCAACTTAGGCGCAACTTGGGCGCAAGTAGGGTGCAACCAGAGCGCAACAAGAGCGCAACTAGGGCGCAACTAGGACGCAAGTAGGGTGCAACCAGGGCGCAACTAGAGCGCAACTAGGGCACGACCAGGGTGCAACTAGGACGCAACTAGGGTGCAACTAGTGTGCAAGTTCGGCGCAACTATGGCGCAACTAAGGCACAACTAGCGCGCAAGTAGGGCGCAAGTCGGACGCAACAAGGGCGCATCTAGGGCACAACTAGGGCGTAGCTAGTGCCCAACTAAGGCACAACTGGGGCGTAACTAGGGTGCCAGCAGGGCGCAAGTAGGGTGCAATAAGTGCGCAAGTAGGGTGCAACTAGGGCGTAACTAGGGTGCAACTAGGGTGCAACTAGGGCGCGACTAGGGCGCAACTAGGGCACAACTAGGGCGCAACTATGGCCCAACTATGGCGCAAGTAGGGCGTAACTATGGCGCAACTAGGACACAACAAGGGCACAACTAGGGCGCACCTAGGGCACAACTAGGGCGCAACTCGGGCGCAACTAAGGCGCAACTAGGGCGCGACTAGGGCGCAACTAGGGTGCAAGTAGGGCGCAAGTAGGGCGCAAGTAGGGCAGAAGTAGGGCGCAACTAGGGCGCAACTAGGGCGCAGCTAGGGCGCAACTAGGGCGCAACTCGGGCGCACCTAAGGCGCAACTAGGGCGCGACTAGGGCGCAGCTAGGGCGCAACTAGGGCGCAACTCGGGCGCACCTAAGGCGCAACTAGGGCGCGACTAGGGCGCAGCTAGGGCGCAACTAGGGCGCAACTCGGGCGCACCTAAGGCGCAACTAGGGCGCGACTAGGGCGCAGCTAGGGCGCAACTAGGGCGCAACTCGGGCGCACCTAAGGCGCAACTAGGGCGCGACTAGGGCGCAGCTAGGGCGCAACTAGGGCGCAACTCGGGCGCACCTAAGGCGCAACTAGGGCGCGACTAGGGCGCAGCTAGGGCGCAACTAGGGCGCAACTCGGGCGCACCTAAGGCGCAACTAGGGCGCGACTAGGGCGCAGCTAGGGCGCAACTAGGGCGCAACTCGGGCGCACCTAAGGCGCAACTAGGGCGCGACTAGGGCGCAGCTAGGGCGCAACTAGGGCGCAACTCGGGCGCACCTAAGGCGCAACTAGGGCGCGACTAGGGCGCAGCTAGGGCGCAACTAGGGCGCAACTCGGGCGCACCTAAGGCGCAACTAGGGCGCGACTAGGGCGCAGCTAGGGCGCAACTAGGGCGCAACTCGGGCGCACCTAAGGCGCAACTAGGGCGCGACTAGGGCGCAGCTAGGGCGCAACTAGGGCGCAACTCGGGCGCACCTAAGGCGCAACTAGGGCGCGACTAGGGCGCAGCTAGGGCGCAACTAGGGCGCAACTCGGGCGCACCTAAGGCGCAACTAGGGCGCGACTAGGGCGCAGCTAGGGCGCAACTAGGGCGCAACTCGGGCGCACCTAAGGCGCAACTAGGGCGCGACTAGGGCGCAGCTAGGGCGCAACTAGGGCGCAACTCGGGCGCACCTAAGGCGCAACTAGGGCGCGACTAGGGCGCAGCTAGGGCGCAACTAGGGCGCAACTCGGGCGCACCTAAGGCGCAACTAGGGCGCGACTAGGGCGCAGCTAGGGCGCAACTAGGGCGCAACTCGGGCGCACCTAAGGCGCAACTAGGGCGCGACTAGGGCGCAGCTAGGGCGCAACTAGGGCGCAACTCGGGCGCACCTAAGGCGCAACTAGGGCGCGACTAGGGCGCAGCTAGGGCGCAACTAGGGCGCAACTCGGGCGCACCTAAGGCGCAACTAGGGCGCGACTAGGGCGCAGCTAGGGCGCAACTAGGGCGCAACTCGGGCGCACCTAAGGCGCAACTAGGGCGCGACTAGGGCGCAGCTAGGGCGCAACTAGGGCGCAACTCGGGCGCACCTAAGGCGCAACTAGGGCGCGACTAGGGCGCAGCTAGGGCGCAACTAGGGCGCAACTCGGGCGCACCTAAGGCGCAACTAGGGCGCGACTAGGGCGCAGCTAGGGCGCAACTAGGGCGCAACTCGGGCGCACCTAAGGCGCAACTAGGGCGCGACTAGGGCGCAGCTAGGGCGCAACTAGGGCGCAACTCGGGCGCACCTAAGGCGCAACTAGGGCGCGACTAGGGCGCAGCTAGGGCGCAACTAGGGCGCAACTCGGGCGCACCTAAGGCGCAACTAGGGCGCGACTAGGGCGCAGCTAGGGCGCAACTAGGGCGCAACTCGGGCGCACCTAAGGCGCAACTAGGGCGCGACTAGGGCGCAGCTAGGGCGCAACTAGGGCGCAACTCGGGCGCACCTAAGGCGCAACTAGGGCGCGACTAGGGCGCAGCTAGGGCGCAACTAGGGCGCAACTCGGGCGCACCTAAGGCGCAACTAGGGCGCGACTAGGGCGCAGCTAGGGCGCAACTAGGGCGCAACTCGGGCGCACCTAAGGCGCAACTAGGGCGCGACTAGGGCGCAGCTAGGGCGCAACTAGGGCGCAACTCGGGCGCACCTAAGGCGCAACTAGGGCGCGACTAGGGCGCAGCTAGGGCGCAACTAGGGCGCAACTCGGGCGCACCTAAGGCGCAACTAGGGCGCGACTAGGGCGCAGCTAGGGCGCAACTAGGGCGCAACTCGGGCGCACCTAAGGCGCAACTAGGGCGCGACTAGGGCGCAGCTAGGGCGCAACTAGGGCGCAACTCGGGCGCACCTAAGGCGCAACTAGGGCGCGACTAGGGCGCAGCTAGGGCGCAACTAGGGCGCAACTCGGGCGCACCTAAGGCGCAACTAGGGCGCGACTAGGGCGCAGCTAGGGCGCAACTAGGGCGCAACTCGGGCGCACCTAAGGCGCAACTAGGGCGCGACTAGGGCGCAGCTAGGGCGCAACTAGGGCGCAACTCGGGCGCACCTAAGGCGCAACTAGGGCGCGACTAGGGCGCAGCTAGGGCGCAACTAGGGCGCAACTCGGGCGCACCTAAGGCGCAACTAGGGCGCGACTAGGGCGCAGCTAGGGCGCAACTAGGGCGCAACTCGGGCGCACCTAAGGCGCAACTAGGGCGCGACTAGGGCGCAGCTAGGGCGCAACTAGGGCGCAACTCGGGCGCACCTAAGGCGCAACTAGGGCGCGACTAGGGCGCAGCTAGGGCGCAACTAGGGCGCAACTCGGGCGCACCTAAGGCGCAACTAGGGCGCGACTAGGGCGCAGCTAGGGCGCAACTAGGGCGCAACTCGGGCGCACCTAAGGCGCAACTAGGGCGCGACTAGGGCGCAGCTAGGGCGCAACTAGGGCGCAACTCGGGCGCACCTAAGGCGCAACTAGGGCGCGACTAGGGCGCAGCTAGGGCGCAACTAGGGCGCAACTCGGGCGCACCTAAGGCGCAACTAGGGCGCGACTAGGGCGCAGCTAGGGCGCAACTAGGGCGCAACTCGGGCGCACCTAAGGCGCAACTAGGGCGCGACTAGGGCGCAGCTAGGGCGCAACTAGGGCGCAACTCGGGCGCACCTAAGGCGCAACTAGGGCGCGACTAGGGCGCAGCTAGGGCGCAACTAGGGCGCAACTCGGGCGCACCTAAGGCGCAACTAGGGCGCGACTAGGGCGCAGCTAGGGCGCAACTAGGGCGCAACTCGGGCGCACCTAAGGCGCAACTAGGGCGCGACTAGGGCGCAGCTAGGGCGCAACTAGGGCGCAACTCGGGCGCACCTAAGGCGCAACTAGGGCGCGACTAGGGCGCAGCTAGGGCGCAACTAGGGCGCAACTCGGGCGCACCTAAGGCGCAACTAGGGCGCGACTAGGGCGCAGCTAGGGCGCAACTAGGGCGCAACTCGGGCGCACCTAAGGCGCAACTAGGGCGCGACTAGGGCGCAGCTAGGGCGCAACTAGGGCGCAACTCGGGCGCACCTAAGGCGCAACTAGGGCGCGACTAGGGCGCAGCTAGGGCGCAACTAGGGCGCAACTCGGGCGCACCTAAGGCGCAACTAGGGCGCGACTAGGGCGCAGCTAGGGCGCAACTAGGGCGCAACCAGGGCGCAACTAGGGCGCAACTAGGGCGCAGCTAGGGCGCAACTAGGGCAAAACTAGGGCACAACAAGGGCACAACTAGGGCGCACCTAGGGCACAACTAGGGCGCAACTCGGGCGCACCTAAGGCGCAACTAGGGCGCGACTAGGGCGCAACTAGGGTGCAAGTAGGGCGCAAGTAGGGCGCAAGTAGGGCAGAAGTAGGGCGCAACTACGGTGCTAGTGAAGCACAACCAGGGCGCAACTAGGGCGCAACTAGGGCGCAACAAGGGCGCAATGAGGGTGCAACAAGGGCACAACAAGGGCGCAACTAGGGCACAACTAGGGCGCAACTCGGGCGCAACTAAGGCGCAACTAGGGCGCGACTAGGGCGCAACTAGGGTGCAAGTAGGGCGCAAGTAGGGCGCAAGTAGGGCAGAAGTAGGGCGCAACTACGGTGCTAGTGAAGCACAACCAGGGCGCAACTAGGGCGCAACTAGGGCGCAACAAGGGCGCAATGAGGGTGCAACAAGAGCACAACAAGGGCGCAACTAGGGCGCGACTAGGGTGTAACTAGGGCGCAACTAAGGCACAGCTATGGCGCAACAACGGCGCAACTAGGGCGTAAGTAGGACACAAGTAAGACGCAAGTAGGGCGCAACTATGGTACAACTACGGCGTAGCTAGTGTCCAACTTAGGCGCAACTAGGGCGCAAGTAGGATGCCAATAGGGCGTAAGTAGGGTGCAATAAGGGGGCAAGAAGG
>SZWC01000347.1:301272-317625 GCA_023375785.1 Penium margaritaceum | reverse complement strand
AACTAGGGCGCAATTAGGGCGCAACTGGGGGAACCTAGGACGCAACTAGGGCGCAACTATGGTGCAACTAGGCCACGACTAGGGCACAACTTGGGCGCAACTAGGGCACGACTAGGGCGCGACTTGGGCGCAACTAGGGAGCAACTAGAGCGCAACTAGGGCGCAACTAGGGCGCAACTAGGGCGCAACCAGGGCGCAACTAGGGCGCAACTAGGGCGCAGCTAGGGCGCAACTAGGGCAAAACTAGGGCACAACTAGGGCGCAACTAGGGCGCAACTAGGGCGCAACTAGGGCGCAACTAGAGCGCAACTATGGCATAACTAGGGCGCAATGAGAGCGCAACGAGGGCGCAACGAGGGCGCAATGAGGGTGCAACTAGGGTACAACTAGGGTGAAGCTAGGCCGCAACTATGGCACAACCAGGGCGTAACTAGGGCGAAACTAGTTTGCAAGTTGGGCGCAACTAGGGTGCAACTTAGGCGCAACTTGGGCGCAAGTAGGGTGCAACTAGAATGCAACTAGGGCGCAACTAGGACGCAATTAGGGTGCAACCAGGGCGCAGCTAGAGCACAACTAGGGCACGACCAGGGCGCAACTAGGACGCAATTAGGGTGCAACTAGTGCGCAAGTTCGGCGCATCTATGGCGCAACTAAGGCACAACTAGCGCCCAAGTAGGGCGCATGTCGGACGCAACAAGGGCGCATCTAGGGCACAACTAGGGCGTAGCTAGTGCCCAACTAAGGCACAACTAGGGCGTAACTAGGGTGCCAGTAGGGCGCAAGTAGGATGCAATAAGTGCGCAAGTAGGCTGCAACTAGGGCGTAACTAGGGCGCAACTAGGGCGCAACTAGGGCGCGACTAGGGCGCAACTAGGGCGCAACTAGGGCGCAACTAGGACGCAACTATGGTGCAAGTAGGGCGTAACTAGGGAGCAACTAGGGCACAACAAGGGCACAACTAGGGCGCACCTAGGGCACAACTAGGGCGCAACTAGGGCGCAACTAGGGCGTAACTAGGGCGCGACTAGGATGCAACTAGGGTGCAACTAGGGCGCAAGTAGGGCGCAAGTAGGGCAGAAGTTGGGCGCAACTACGGTGCTAGTGGGGTACAACTAGGGCGCAACTAGGGCGCAACTAGGGCGCAACAAGGGCGCAATGAGGGTGCAACAAGGGCACAACAAGGGCGCAACTAGGGCGCGACTAGGGCGCAACTAGGGCGCAACAAAGGCACAACTAGGGCGCAACAACGGCGCAACTAGGGCGTAAGTAGGACACAAGTAGGACGCAACTAGGGCGCATCTAGGGTACAACTAGGGCGTAGCTAGTGCCCAAGTGAGGTGCAACTAGGGCGCAAGTAGGACGCCAATAGGGCGTAAGTAGGGTGCAATAAGGGGGCAAGAAGGGCGCAACTAGGACGCATCTAGGGCACATGTAGGGTGCAACTAGGGCGCGACTAGGGCGCAAGTAGGACGCAGATAGGGTGCAACTAGGGCACAACTAAGGCACAACTAGAGCGCAACTAGGGCGCAACTAGGGCGCAACTGAGGCGCAGCTAGGGTGCAACTAGGGCGCAACTAGGGCACAACTAGGGTGCAACTAGGACGCAACTAGGGCGTAACTAGGGCGCAACTAGGGCGCAACGAGGGCGCAACGAGGGCGCAACTAGGGCGCAACTGTGATGTAACTAACTAGGGCGCAACTAGGGTGCAACTGGGGCGCAACGAGGGTGCAACTAGGGCGCAACTAGGGCGCAACGAGGGCGCAACTAGGGCGCAACTATGACCTAAATAACTAGGGCGCAACTATGGTGCAAGTAGGGCGCAACTACGGCACAACTAGGGCGCAACTAGGGTGCAGTTAGTGTGCAAGTTGGGCGTAACTAGGGCGTAACTAAGGCGCAAGTAGGGCGCAAGTAGGACGCAACTAGGGCGCAACTAGGGGACAACTAGGGCGTAGCTAGTGCCCAACTAAGGCGCAACTAGGGCGCAAGTAGGCGCCAGAAGGGCGCAAGTAGGGCGCTACTAGGGGGCAACTAGGGCGCACATAGGACGCAACGAGGGTGTAACTAGTTCGTAACTATGGTGCAGCTAGGGGGCAAGTAGGGCGCAACTAGGATGCAACTAGGGCGCCCGGGCACAACAAGGGCGCAACTAGGGGGCAACGAGGGTGCATCTAGGGGCGCAACTAGGACGCAACTAGGGCACAAATAGGGTGCAACCAGGGCGCAACTAGGGCGCAACTAGGGCGCGACTAGGGCGCGACTAGGGCGCAAGTTGGGTGCAACTAGGGCGCAACTAGGGCGCAACTAGGGCGCAGCTAGGGCGCAATTAGGGCGCAACTGGGGGCAACTAGGACGCAACTAGGGCGCAACTAGGAACCAACTAGGCCACGACTAGGGCACAACTAGGGCGCAACTAGGGCACGACTAGGGCGCGACTTGGACGCAACTAGGGCGCAACTAGAGTGCAACTAGGGCGCAACTAGGGCGCAACTAGGGCGCAAATAGGGCGCAACTGGGGGCAACTATGGCGCAACTAGGGCGCAACTAGGGCACAACTAGGGCGCAACTAGGGCGCAACTAGGGCGAAACTGGGGCACAACTAGGGCGCAACTAGGGCACAACTATGGTGCAACTTGGCCGCAACTAGGGCGCAACTAAGGCGCAACTAGGGCACAAATAGGGCACAAGTAGCACGCAACTAGTTCACAACAATGGTACAACTAGGGCGTAGCTAGTCCCCAACTGAGGCGCAACTATGGCGCAAGTAGGGTGCAAGTAGGGCGCAAGTAGGTTGCAACTTGTGCGCAACCAGAGCGCAACTAGGGCACAACTAGGGTGCAACTAGGGCGCAACTAGGGCGCAACTAGGGTGCAAGTAGGGCGCAAGTAGGGTGCAACGGGGGCGCAAGTAGGGCGCAAGTAAGACGGAACTAGGGTACAACTAGAGCACAATTAGGGCGTAGCTACTGCCCAACTGAGGTGCAACTAGGGCGCAAGTAGGGCGCAAGTAGGGTGTAAGTAGGGTGCAATAAGGGCGCAATAAGGGTGCAAGTAGGGCGCAAGTAGGACGCAAGTATGGCGCAAGTAGGGCGCAGCTATGGCACAAATAGGGTGTAACAAGGGCAAAACTAGGGCACAACTAGGCGCAATTATGGCACAACTAGGGCGCAACTAGGGCGCAACTAGGGCGCAACTAGGGGGCAACAAGGGCGCAACTAGGGTGCAACTAGAGTGCAACTATGGTGCAACTAGGGCGCAACTATAGCGCCATTAGGGCGCAACTGGCGGTAACTAGGGCGCAACCAGGGCGCAACTAGGGCGCAACTAGGGCGCCACTAGGGTGCAAGTTTGGCGCAACTAGGGTGCAACTAAGGCGCAACTAGGGCGCAAGTAGGATGCAACTACAGGTGCAACTAGGGGACAACTAGGGCGTAGCTAGTGTCCAACTGAGGCGCAACTAGGGCGCAAGTAGGCGCCAGTAGGGCGCAAGTAGGGCGCAACTAGGGCGCAACTAGGGTGAAACTAGGACGCAACTAGGGCGCAACTAGTGCGTAACTAGGGTGCAACTAAGGTGCAAGTAGGGCACAACTAGGGCGCAACTAGGGCGCCCGGGTGCAACTAGGGCACAACTAGGGGGCAACTAGGGCGCAACTAGGGGGCAAATAGGATGCAACTAGGACACAACTAGGGTGCAACTAAGGCACAACTAGGGCGCAACTAGGGTGCAACTAGTGCGCAACTAGGGCGCAACTAGGGCACGACTAGGGCGCGACTAGGGCGCGACTTGGGCGCAACTAGGGCGCAACTAGGGTGCAACTAGTGCGCAACTAGGGCGCAACTAGGGCACGACTAGGGCGCGACTAGGGCGCGACTTGGGCGCAACTAGGGCGCAACTAGGGCGCAACTAGGGCGCAACTAGCGCGCAACTAGGGTGCAACTAAGGCGCCACTAGGGCTCAAATAGGGCATAAGTATGACGCAACCAGGGCGCAACTAGGGTACAACTAGGGCGTAGCTAGTGCCCAACAGAGGCGCAACTAGGGCGCAAGTAGGGTGCAAGTAGGTCGCAAGTAGGTTGCAACTTGTGCGCAACCAGGGCGCAACTAGGGCGCAACGAGGGCGCAACTAGGGCGCAACTAGGGTGCAAGTAGGGCGCAACTACGGTGCAACCTCGGGCGCAAGTAGGGCGCAAGTATGACGCAACTAGGGTGCAACTAGGGCACAATTAGGGCGTAGCTAGTGCCCAACTGAGGCGCAACTAGGGCGCAAGCAGGGCGCCAGTAGGGCGTAAGTAGGGTGCAATAAGGGCGCAAGATGGGCACAACTAGGGTACGACCAGGGCGCAACTAAGACGCAACTATGGTGCAAGTAGGGCGCAACTAGGGCGCAAGTAGGATGCAAGTAGGGCGCAAATATGGCGCAACTAGGGCGCAACTAGGGCGCAACTAGGGCGCAACTAGGGCGCAACTAGGGCGCAACTAGGGCGCAACTAGGGCGCAGCTAGGGCGCAATTAGGGCGCAACTGGGGGCAACTAGGACGCAACTAGGGCGCAACTAGGGTGCAACTAGGCCACGACTAGGGCACAACTAGGGCGCAACTAGGGCGCGACTAGGGCGCGACTTGGACGCAACTAGGGCGCAACTAGAGCGCAACTAGGGCGCAACTAGGGCGCAACTAGGGCGCAAATAGGGCGCAATTGGGGGCAACTATGGCGCAACTAGGGCGCAACTAGGGCGCAACTAGGGCGCAACTAGGGCGCAACTAGGGCAAAACTGGGACACAACTAGGGCGCAACTAGGGCACAACTATGGTGCAACTTGGCCGCAACTAGGGCGCAACTAAGGCGCAACTAGGGCACAAATAGGGCACAAGTAGCACGCAACTAGTTCACAACAATGGTACAACTAGGGCGTAGCTAGTCCCCAACTGAGGCGCAACTATGGCCCAAGTAGGGTGCAAGTAGGGCGCAAGTAGGTTGCAACTTGTGCGCAACCAGGGTGCAACTAGGGCACAACTAGGGTGCAACTAGGGCGCAACTAGGGCGCAACTAGGGTGCAAGTAGGGCGCAAGTAGGGTGCAATGGGGGCGCAAGTAGGGCGCAAGTAAGACGGAACTAGGGTACAACTAGAGCACAATTAGGGCGTAGCTAGTGCCTAACTGAGGTGCAACTAGGGCGCAAGTAGGGCGCCAGTATGGTGTAAGTAGGGTGTAATAAGGGCGCAATAAGGGTGCAAGAAGGGCGCAAGTAGGACGCAAGTAGGGCGCAAGTAGGGCACAGCTATGGCACAAATAGGGTGTAACAAGGGCAAAACTAGGACACAACTAGGCGCAATTATGGCACAACTAGGGCGCAACTAGGGCGCAACTAGGGCGCAACTAGGGGGCAACAAGGGCGCAACTAGGGTGCAACTAGAGCGCAACTATGGTGCAACTAGGGCGCAACTATGGCGCCATTAGGGCGCAACTGGCGGTAACTAGGGCGCAACCAGGGCGCAACTAGGGCGCAACTAGGGCGCCACTAGGGTGCAAGTTGGGCGCAACTAGGGTGCAACTAAGGCGCAACTAGGGCGCAAGTAGGACGTAACTACAGGTGCAACTAGGGGACAACTAGGGCGTAGCTAGTGTCCAACTAAGGCGCAACTAGGGCGCAAGTAGGCGCCAGTAGGGCGCAAGTAGGGCGCAACTAGGGCGCAACTAGGGTGAAACTAGGACGCAACTAGGGCGCAACTAGTGCGTAAATAGGGTGCAACTAAGGTGCAAGTAGGGCACAACTAGGGCGCAACTAGGGCGCCCGGGTGCAACTAGGGCACAACTAGGGGGCAACTAGGGCGCAACTAGGGGGCAACTAGGATGCAACTAGGACACAACTAGGGTGCAACTAAGGCACAACTAGGGCGCAACTAGGGTGCAACTAGTGCGCAACTAGGGCGCAACTAGGGCACGACTAGGGCGCGACTAGGGCGCGACTTGGGCGCAACTAGGGCGCAACTAAGGCGCAACTAGGGCGCAACGAGGGCGCAACTAGGGTACAACTAGGGCGTAGCTAGTGCCCAACAGAGGCGCAACTAGGGCGCAACGAGGGCGCAACTAGGGTACAACTAGGGCGTAGCTAGTGCCCAACAGAGGCGCAACTAGGGCGCAACGAGGGCGCAACTAGGGCACGACTAGGGCGCGACTAGGGCGCGACTTGGGCGCAACTAGGGCGCAACTAGGGCGCAACTAGGGCGCAACTAGCGCGCAACTAGGGTGCAACTAAGGCGCCACTAGGGCTGAAATAGGGCACAAGTATGACGCAACCAGGGCACAACTAGGGTACAACTAGGACGTAGCTAGTGCCCAACAGAGGCGCAACTAGGGCGCAAGTAGGGTGCAAGTAGGTCGCAAGTAGGTTGCAACTTGTGCGCAACCAGGGCGCAACTAGGGCGCAACGAGGGCGCAACTAGGGCGCAACTAGGGTGCAAGAAGGGCGCAACTACGGTGCAACCTCGGGCGCAAGCAGGGCGCAAGTATGACGCAACTAGGGTGCAACTAGGGCACAATTAGGGCGTAGCTAGTGCCCAACTGAGGCGCAAGTAGGGCGCAAGTAGGGCGCCAGTAGGGTGTAAGTAGGGTGCAATAAGGGCGCAAGATGGGCACAACTAGGGTACGACCAGGGCGCAACTAAGACACAACTATGGTGCAAGTAGGGCGCAACTAGGGCGCAAGTAGGACGCAACTAGGGCGCAACTAGGGCGCAACTAGGGCGCAACTAGGGCGCAACTAGGGCACAACTAGGGTGCAACAAGGGCGCAACGAGGGCACAACTAGGGCGCAACGAGGGCGCAACGAGGGTGCAACTAGGGCGCAACTAGGGTGCAACTAGGGCGCAACTAGGGTGCAATTAGGGCGCAACTAGGGTGCAAATAGGACACAACTAGGGCACAACTAGGACAGAACTAGGACGCAACTAGGTCGCAACTAGGGCGCAACTAGGGCGCAACTAGGGTGCAACTAGGGCGCCACTAGGGTGCAACCGGGGCGGAACCAGGGCGCATCTAGGGCGCAACTGGGGTGCAACCAGTGTGCAAGTTGGGCGCAACTAAGGCGCAACTAAGGCGCAACTATCGCACGTAGGGCACAAGTAGGACAGAACTAGGGCGCAACTAGGGCACAACTAGCGCGTAGCTAGTGCCCAAGTAAGGCACAACTAGGGCGCAAGAAGGGTGCCAGAAGGGCGCAAGTAGGGTGCAATAAGGGCGCAAATAGGGTGCAGCTAGAGCGCAACTAGGGCGCAACTAGGGCGCAACTAGGGCGTCACTATGGCACGACTAGGGCGCGACTAGGGCGTAACTATGGCGCATTTAGGGTGCAACTAGGGTGCAACTAGGGCGCAACTAGGGCACAACTAGGGCGCAACTATGGCGCAACTAGGGTGCAATTAGGACGCAACTAGGACGCAACACGGATGCAACTACGGCACAAGTAGGGCGCAAGTAGGGCGCAAGTAGGGCGTAACTACGGCACAAGTGGAACACAACTAGAGCGTAACAAGGGCGCAACTAGGGTGCAACTTGAGTGCAATGCGGGTGCAACAAGGGCGCAATGAGGGCGCAATGAGGGCGCAACAAGGGCGCAACAAGGACGCAACTAGGGCGCAACTAGGGCGCAACTAGGGCGTAACTAGGGCGCAACTAGGGCGCAACTATGGTGCAACTAGGGCGCAACTAGGGTGCAACTTGGGTGCAACTAGAGGGCAACTTGGGCGCAACTAGGGCGCAACTAAGGCGTAATTAAGGCGCAACTAAGGTGCAACTAAGGCGCACCTAGGGCGCAAGTAGGGCACGAGTAGAACGCGGCCAGGGTGCAACTAGGGTACAACTAGTGCGTAGCTAGTGCCCAACAGAGGCGCAACTAGGGCGAGAGTAGGGCGCAAGTAGGGCGCAACTAGAGCGCAACTAGGGCGCAACTAGGGCGCAACTAGGGCGCAACTAGGGTGCAACTAGGGCGCAAATAGGGCACAACTAGGGCGCAACTAGTGCGCAAGTAGGGCGCAACTAGGGCCCAACTAGGGCACATCTAAGGCGCAACTAGGATGCAACAAGGGCGCAACTAGGGTGCAACTAGGACGCAACTAGGGCACAACTAGGGTGCAACTAGGGCGCAACTAGGGTGCAAGTAGGGCGCAACTAAGGTGCAACTAGGACGCAACTAGGGCGCGACTAGCGCGCGACTAGGGCACGACTAGGGCACGATAAGGGCGCGACTTGGGCGCAACTAGGGCGCAACTAGGGCACAATTAACGCGCAAATAGGGCGCAACTAGGGCGCAAGTAGGGCGCAACTGGGGGCAACTAGGGCGCAACTAGGGTGCAACTTGGGTGCAACTAGGGCGCAAATAGGGCACAAGGAGGACGCAACTAGGGCGGAACTAGGGTACAACTAGGGCGTGGCTTGAGCCCAACAGAGGCGCAACTGGGGTGCAAGTAGGGTGCAAGTAGGGCGCAAGTAGGGTGCAACTTGTGCGCAACTAGGGCGCGCACTCAGGGCGCAACTAGGGCGCAACTAGGGCGTAACTAGGGTGCAAGTATGGCGCAACTAGGGTGCAACTAGGGCGCAAGAAGGGTGCAATTAAGACGCAACTAGGACGCAACTAGGGCACAACTAGGGCGTAGCTAGTGCCCAGCTGAGGCGCAACTAGGGCGCAAGAAGGACGCCAGTAGGGTGTAAGTTTGGTGCAATAAGGGCGCAAGAAGGGCGCAACTAGGGCGCAACTAGGGCGCAACTAGGGTGCAACTAGTTTGCAAGTTGGGCGCAACTAGGGCGCAACTTAGGCGCAACTTGGGCGCAAGTAGGGTGCAACAATAGCCCAACTAGGGCGCAACTAGAGTGCAACCAGGGCGTAACTAGGGCACGACTAGGGCGCAACTAGGGTGCAACTAGTGCGCAAGTTCGGCGCAACTAAGGCGCAACTAAGGCGTAACTAGCACGCAAGTAGGGCGCAAGTAGGATGCAACTAGGGTACAACTAGGGCACAACTAGGGCGTAGCTAGTGCCCAACTGAGGCACAACTAGGGTGCAAGTAGGGTGCCAGTAGGGCGCAAGTAGGGTGCAACAAGGGCGCAAGTAGGGTGCAGCTAGGGCGCAACTAGGGCGCAACTAGGGCGCAACTAGGGAACGACTGGGGCGCAACTAGGGCGCAACTAGGGCGCAACTAGGCCGCAATTAGGGCGCAACAAGGGCGCAAGTAGGGCATAACTAGGGTGCAACTAGGGCGCAACAAGGGCGCAACTAGGGCGCAACTAGGGAGCAACTAGGGTGCAACTAGGGCGCAACTAGGGCGCAACTAGGTCGCAATCAGGGTGCAACTCGGGCGAAAGTAGGGCGCAAGTAGGGCACAATTAGGGCACAATTACGGCGCAAGTGGGGCACAACTAGGACGCAACTAGGGCGCAACGAGTGCGCAACGAGGTCACAACAAGGGCGAAATAAGGGCGCAACTATGGCGCAACTAGGGTGCAACTAGGGCGCAATTAGGGTGCAACTAGGGCGCAACAAGGGTGCAACTAGGGCACAACTAGGGCGCAGCTAGGGCGCAACTAAGGCGCAACTAGGGCGCAACAAAGGCGCAACTAGGGCGTAAGTAGGACACAAGTAGGATGCAACTAGGGCACAACTAGGGTACAACTAGGGCGTAGCTAGTGTCCAACTGAGGCGCAACTAGGGCGCAACTAGGGCGCAACTAGGACGCAAGTAGGGTGCAAGTAGGGCGCAAATAGGGCGCAACTAGGGCGCAACTAGGGCGCAACTAGGGCGCAAGTAGGGCACAACTAGGGCGCGACGAGGGCGCAAGTAGGACGCATGTAGGGCGCAACTAGGGCACAACTAAGGCGCAACTAGGGCGCAACTAGGACACGACTAGGGCGCAACTAGGGCACAACTAGGGCGCAACAAGGGCGCAAATAGGGCGCAACTAGGGCGCAAGTAGGGCGCAACTAGGGCACAACTAAGGCGCAACTAGGGCGCAACTAGGACACGACTAGGGCGCAACTAGGGCACAACTAGGGCGCAACAAGGGCGCAAATAGGGCGCAACTAGGGCGCAACGAGGGCGCAACGAAGGCGCAACTAGGGCGTAACTAGGGCGCAACTAGGACGCAACTAGGGCGCAACTAGTGTGCAACTAGGGTTCAACTAGTGTGCAAGTTGGGCGCAACTAGGGTTCATTTAAGGCGCAACTAGGGCGGAAGTAGGACGCAACTAGGGCGTAACTAGGGGACAACTAGGGCGTAGCTAGTGCCCAACTGAAGCGCAACTAGGGCGCAAGTATGCACCAGAAAGGCGCAAGTAGGACGCAACTAGGGTGCAACTAGGGCGCAACTAGGACACAACTAGGGCGCAACTAGTGCCTAACTAGAGTGCAACTAGGGTGCAAGTAGGGCACATCTAGGGCGCAACTAGGGCGCCCGGGCGCAACAAGGGCGCAACTAGGGGGCAACTTGGGCACAACTAGGGTGCAAATAGGACGCAACAAGGGCATAACTAGGGCGGAAGTAGGACGCAACTAGGGCACAACTAGGGTGCAACTAGTGTGCAACTAGGGCGCAAATAGGGCGCGACTAGGGTGTGACTAGGGCGCGACTTGGACGTAACTAGGGTGCAACTAGGGCGCAACTAGGGCGCAACTAGGGTGCAACTAGGTTGCAACTAGGGCGCAACTGGGGGCAACTAGGGCGCAACTAGGGCGCAACTAGGGCGCAACTAGGGCACAACTAGTGCGCAACTAGGGCGCAACTAGGGCGCGACTAGGACGCAACAAGGGCGCAACTATGGCACAACTAGGGCGCAACTATGGCGCAAATAGGGCGCAACTAGGGCGCAACTAGGGCGCAACTAGGGCGCAATTAAGGCGTAACTAGGGCACAAATAGGGTAAAAGTAGGACGCAACTAGGGCGCAACTAGGGTACAACAAGGGAGTAGTTAGTCACCAACTGAGGTGCAACTAGGACGCAAGTAGGGTGCAAGTAGGGCACAAGTAGGTTGCAACTTGTGCGCAACCAGGGCGCAACTAGGGCGCAACTAGGACGCAACTAGGGCGCAACTAGGGCACAACTAGGGTGCAAGTAGGGCGCAACTAGGGTACAACTAGGGCGCAAGTAGGACGCAAGTAAGACGCAACTAGGGCGCAACTAGGGCACAATTAGGGCGTGGCTAGTGCCCAACTGAGGCGCAACTACGTCGCAAGTAGGGCGCCAATAGGGTGTAAGTAGGGTCCAATAAGGGCGCACGAATGGCGTAACTAGGGCGGTACTTTGGTGCAACTAAGACGCAACCAGGGTGCAAGTAGGGCGTAACTAGGGCGCAAGTACGGCGCAAGTAGGGCACAACTAGGGCACAACCAATGCGCAACAAGGGCGCAACTAGGGCGCAACCAGGCACAACTAGGGCACAACTAGGGTGCAACTAGGACGCAACTAGGGCGCAACTAGGGCCCAACTAGGGCGCAACTAGGACGTAACTAGGGCGCAACTAGGGCGTAACTAGCGCGCAACCAGGGTGCAACTAGGGCACAACTAGGGCGCAATTATGGACAACTGGGGGCAACTAGGGCGCAACTAGGGCGCAACTAGGGCGGCACTAGGGCGCAACTAGGGTGCAACTAGGGCGCAACTAGGGCGCAACTAGGGCCCAACTAGGGCGCAACTAGGACGCAACTAGGGCGCAACTAGGGCCCAACTAGGGCGCAACTAGGACGCAACTAGGGCGCAACTAGGGCCCAACTAGGGCGCAACTAGGACGCAACTAGGGCGCAACTAGGGCCCAACTAGGGCGCAACTAGGACGCAACTAGGGCGCAACTAGGGCCCAACTAGGGCGCAACTAGGACGCAACTAGGGCGCAACTAGGGCCCAACTAGGGCGCAACTAGGACGCAACTAGGGCGCAACTAGGGCGCAACTAGGACGTAACTAGGGCGCAACTAGGGCGTAACTAGCGCGCAACCAGGGTGCAACTAGGGCACAACTAGGGCGCAATTATGGACAACTGGGGGCAACTAGGGCGCAACTAGGGCGCAACTAGGGCGGCACTAGGGCGCAACTAGGGTGCAACTAGGGCGTAACGAGGGCGCAACGAGGGCGCAACTATGGTGCAACTAGGGCGCAACTAGAGTACAACTAGGGTGCAACTAGGGCGCAACTAGGGCGCAACTAGGGTGAAACTTGTCTGCAAGTTGGGCGCAACTAGGGCGCAACTAAGCCGCAACTAGGGCGTAAGTAAGACGCAACTAAGGGCGCAACTAGGGAACAACTAGGGCGTAGCTAGTGCCCAACTGAGGCGCAACTAGGGCGCAAGTATGTGCCAGTAGGGCGCAAGTAGGACGCAAATAGGGTGCAACTAGGGTGCAACTAGGACACAACTAGGGCGCAACTAGTGCGTAACTAGGGTGCAACTAGGGTGCAAGTAGGGCACAACTAGGGCGTAACTAGGGCGCCTGGGCGCAACTAGGGCGCAACTAGGGGGAAACTAGGGCGCAACTAGGGCGCAACTAGGGTGCAACTAGGGGGAAACAAGGGCGCAACTAGGGCGCAACTAGGACATAACTAGGGCACAACTAGGGCGCAACTATGGCGCAACTAGGGCGCAACTAGGGTGCAAGTAGTGCGTAACTAGGGCGCAACTAGGGCGCGACTAGGGCGCGACTAGGGCGTGACTTGGGCACAACTAGGGCGCAACTAGGTCACAAGTAGGGCGCAACTAGGGCGCAACTAGGGCGCAAATAGGGCGCAAGTAGGACGCAACTAGGGCGCAACTAGGTCACAAGTAGGGCGCAACTAGGGCGCAACTAGGGCGCAAATAGGGCGCAGCTGGGAGAAAGTAGGGCGCAACTAGGGCACAACTAGGTTGCAACTAGGGCACATATAGGGAGCAACTAGGGCGCAACTAGGGTGCAACTAGTGCACAACTAGGGTGCAACTAGGGCGCGACTAGGGCGCGACTAGGGCGCAACTAGGGCGCAACAAGGGCGCAACTAGGTTGCAACTAGGGCACAACTAGGGTGCAACTAGGGCGCAACTATGGTGTAACTAGTGCGCAACTAGGTTGCAACTAGGGCACAATTAGGGGGCAACTAGGGCACAACTAGGACGCAACTAGGACGCAATTCGGGCACAACTGGGGGCAGCTAGGGCATGACAAGGACGCAACTAGGGCACAACTAGGGCGCAACTGAGGCGCAACTAGGGCGCTACTAGGGTGCAACTAGGGCACAACTAGGGCGCAACTAGGGCGCAACTAGGGCGCAACTATGGTGCAACTAGGGCGCAACTAAGGCGCAACTAGGGCGCAAATAGGGCGCAAGTAGGACGCAACTAGGGCGCAAGTAGGCTACAACTAGGGCGTAGCTAGTACCCAACTGAGGCGCAACTAGGGCGCAAATAGGGCGCAACTTAGACGCAACTAAGGTGCAAATACGGCGCAAGTAGAGCGCAAGTAGGGTGCAAGAAGGGCGCAACTAGGGCACAACTAGAGCACAACTACGGCGCAACTAGGGCGCAACTAGGATGCAACTAGGGCGCAACCAGAGCGCAACTAGGGCGCAACTAGGGCGCAACAAGGGCGCAACGAGGGCGCAACTAGGGCACAAATATGGTACAAGTAGGACACAACTAGGGCGCAACTAGGGCGCAACTAGGGCACAAATAGGGTACAAGTAGGACACAACAGATGAAGATGACGACCGAAGGCTGATGATGGTGAAGGAGACAAGAGACAGGGAGCGATGCGAGCAGAGGGAGCCGAGACGAGAGGCGATGCGGCAGGGAGGTAGAGCGACACAACTACTTCTTCTACGTTCAGGAGAGTGATGGCTTGTTCCCCAGTAGGCTCGGAAATGGGAGCAGGAAGACTGGTGGTGTCCGATATCCTGTCAGCTGGAAGAAGTTGGTTGCGGCAGTGGGAGTCAGGCAGCGGGCAGAGGCACTAGACCGCTGAAGTCAGGAGAGTGACGGCTTGTTCCCCAGATGGCTCGGAAATGGGAGCAAGAAAACTGGTGGTGTCCGATATCTTGACGGCACCAGTTTTAACAGCAGCTGCTGACGAGGCGAGGGGGCGATGCGAGGAGGCGGCTCGAGGTGATGGGCGCAGGCGGACAGAGGATGACAGTGAGGAAGGAGCAGATGAAGCTGATGAGGCAAGATGAAAGAGGAGGAGATGCTGGCGGAGGCGGATGTGATGAGGGGCAGCGGATGGCAGACGGCAAGAAGCTTCTTGGTAGTTGACGGTAGGCGGCGGTCGAGAGTTGCATGCGGCTGATGTGGGCGACACGTCACTGGTTGTTAGCCATGGGTGCTGAAATGGGCACAGGGCCTTCTTAGGATGACGAGGCGTTTCTTCAGCGTGGAGAACTTGTCAGGCAGAGCTACTGTTGTCAGCTGTTGGCGAAGCGGCAAGGCGCGGGGCGACGATAGCGGCGGCAGGAGAACGCGAGTGGAAGTAATGAAGCAAGGATGACGGCAGAGCGATGACGCGGTCTCGGGACTCTATATGATGTTGCCTGAAGCTCTGATACCATGTCAGAAGAATGTAGGCACGAGAACAGCAGCAGCAGAAGTAGGGAGAAGCGTTAGGACAAATAGGAGTACGTCACCAGAGTGACGTAACCGAGAGCGGTGCGAGGAGTTAGTCGCGGAGGCTGATAGGGGCTGAGACGCGAGGTAGCCGAGGTAGACAGGTTGATGTGAGAGAGAGTGCCGGCGAGGTGAGTGATGGTTGGCGGAGTATGAGAGCTGAGCGAAGGAGCAAGAGTGACGGAGTGAAGCGTTGAGAGGGGCTGGCGAAGACAAAGAATGTGAGGAGCGAGCAGAGCGAAGACACGGCGGCGAAGCCGCGGAACCAAAGGGGAACAGGATGAGTAGAACTGTTCTGGTTAGCTCGAGGGAATGAACATCCTCGATATAAAAGGTCAAAACAGGACAAAGAGTACTATCCAACGGCTTCTTTCCGCTGGCCGGACGCGAGTGACAGATGTCACGTTATTAGGGGATAACTTGACAGTGGGGTCCGAACGGTCAGGCGACCAGAGACCCGTTGGTCAAGGTGGTTCGGTGGCGAGACCTGAACCATTAATGATAAGGGATTTTCTCGGACTGTACGTCTGCACTGCGTCTGTTCCATAAGGATATTCCCACATAGCTAGTGTCCAACTGAGGTACAACTAGGGCGCAAGTCGGCGCCAGTACGGCACAAGTAGGGCGCAACTAGGGCGCAACTCAACGCAACTAGGAAGCAAGTAGGGCGCAAGTAGGGCGCAACTAGGGTGCAACTAGGGCGCTCGGGTGGAACTAGGGCGCAACTAGGGGGAAACTAGGGCGCAACTAGGGCACAACTAGGATGCACCTAGGGCACAACTAGGGCGCAACTAGGACACAAGTAGGGCGCACCTAGGGTGCAACTAGTGCGTAACTAGGGCGCAACTAGGGCGCGACTAGGGCGCGACTAGGGCGCGACTTGGACGCAACTAGGGCGCAACTAGGGCACAACTAGGGCGCAACTAGGGGGAAACTAGGGCGCAACTAGGGCACAACTAGGATGCACCTAGGGCACAACTAGGGCGCAACTAGGACACAAGTAGGGCGCACCTAGGGTGCAACTAGTGCGTAACTAGGGCGCAACTAGGGCGCGACTAGGGCGCGACTAGGGCGGGACTTGGGCGCAACTAGGGCGCAACTAGGGCACAACTAGGGCGCAACTAGGGCGCAACTAGGGCGCAATGAGGGCGCAACTGGGGGCAACTAGGGCGCAAATAGGGCGCAACTAGGTTGCAACTACAGAAAACTAGGGTGCAACTAGGGCGCAACTAGGGCGCAACTAGGGTGCAACTAGTGTGCAACTAGGGCGCAACTAGGGCGCGACTAGGGCGCGACTAGGGCGCGACTTGGGTGTAACTAGGGCTCAACTAGGGGAAAACTATAGGGCGCAATTAGGGCGCAACTGGGGGCAACTGGGGCTCAACTAGGACGCAACTTGGACGCAACTAGGGCGCAACTAAGGCGCAACTAGGGCGTAACTAGGGCGCAACTAGGACGCAACTAGGGCGCAACTATGGTACAACTAGGGCGCAACTAGGGCGCAACTAAGGCGCAAGTAGAGCGCAAATAGGGCACAAGTAGGACGCAACTAGGGCGCAAGTAGGGTACAATTAGGGCGTACCTAATGCCCAAATGAGGCGCAACTAGGGCGCAACTAGGGCGCAACTAAGACGCAACTAGGGTGCAAGTAGGGTGCAACTAGGGTGCAACTAGGGCGTAACTATGACGCAGCTAGGATGCAACTAGGGCACAACTAAGGCGCAACAAGGGCGCAACTAGGGCGCAACTAGGG
>SZWC01000347.1:279171-291652 GCA_023375785.1 Penium margaritaceum | reverse complement strand
TGTGACCCGGCTTTGGTTTATGGGACCGTTTTTGGTTCCTGTGACCCGGCTTTGGTTTCTGTGACCCGACTTTGGTTTCTGTGACCCGGCTTTGGTTTCTGTGACCCGGCTTTGGTTTCTGTGACCCGGCTTTGGTTTCAATGACCCGGCTTTGGTTTCTGTGGCATGGCTTTGGTTTGTGTGACCCAGCTTTGATTTATGTGAACCGGCTTTGATTTATGTGACCCGGTTTTGGTGTATGTGACCCGGCTTTGGTTTCTGTGACCCGGCTTTGGTTTCTGTGACCCGGCTTTGGTTTCTGTGACCTGGCATTGGTTTCTGTGATCCAGCTTTGGTTTCTGTGACCCGGCATTGGTTTATGTGACCCGACTTTGGTTCTTGTGACCCGGCTTTGGTTTCTGTGATTCGGCTTTGGGCTCTGTGACCGGGCTTTGGTTCATGTGACCCGGCTTTGGTTTGTGTGACCCAGCTTTGGTTTCTGTGACCCGGCTTTGGTTTCTCTGACCTGGCTTTGGTTTCTGTGACCCGGCTCTGGTTCTGTAACCTGGCTTTGGTTGCTGTGACCTGGCTTTGGTTTCTATGACCCGGCTTTGGATTCTGTGACCCGGCTTTGGTTTCTGTGACCCTGCCTTGGATTCTATGACCGGGCTTTGGTTTCTGTGCTCCGGCTTTGGTTTGTTGACCCGACTTTGGTTTCTGTGACCCGGCTTTGGTTTCAGTGATCCGGCTTTGGTTTCTGTTACCCGGCCTTGGTTTCCTTGACCCGGCTTTGGTTTCAGTGACCCCGCTTTGGTTTCTGTGACCAGGGTGCAATAAGGGCGCAATAAGGGCGCAACTAGGGCGCAACGAGGGTGCAACTCAGACGCAACTAGGGTGCAAGTAGGGCGCAACTAGGGCGCAAGTACGGCGCAAGTAGGGCGCAACCAGGGTGCAATAAGGGCGCAAGAAGGGCACAACTAGGGCGCAACTAGGGTGCAACTCAGACGCAACTAGGGTGCAAGTAGGGCGCAACTAGGGCGCAAGTACGGCGCAAGTAGGGCGCATCCAGAACACAACTGAGGCGCAACAAGGGCGCAACAAGGACGTAACTAGGCGCAACCAGGGCTTAACTAGGGCGCAACTACGGCGCAACTAGGGCACAACTAAGACACAACTAGGGTGCAAGTAGGGCGCAAGTAGGGTGCAAGTAGGGTGCAAGTAGGGTGCAATTAGGGCACAACCAAGGTGCAACAAGGGCGTAACTAGGGCGCAACTAGGGCGCAAATAAGACGCAACTAGGGCGCAACGAGGGCGCAACGAGGGCGCAACGATGGCGCAACGAGGGCGAAACTAGGGCGCAACTAGGGCGCAACTATGGTGTACCTAGGGCGCAACTAGGGCGCAACTAGGGCGCAACTAGGGTTCAACTAGTCTGCAAGTTGGGTGCAACTAGGGCGCAACTAAGGCGCAACTAGGGCGTAAGTAAGACGCAAATAAGGGCGCAACTATGGGACAACTAGGGCGTAGCTAGTGCCCAACTGAGGCGCAACTAGGGCACAAGTAGGCGCCAATAGTGTGCAAGTAGGGCGCAAATAGGGCGCAATGAGGGTGCAAATAGGATGCAACTAGGGCGCAACTAGTGCGTAACAAGGGTGCAACTAGGGTGCATGTAGGGCGCAACAAGGGCGCAACTAGGGCGCCCGGGTGCAACTAGGGCGTAACTATGGAGAAACTAGGGCGCAACTAGGGCGCAACTAAGACGCAACTAAGGCACAACACATGCGCAACTAAGGCGCAACTAGGGTGTACCTAGACTGCAACTACTGCGCATGTTGGGTGCAACTAGGGCGCAACTAAGGCGCAACTAGGGCACAACTAGGGCGCAACTAGGACGCAACTAGGGCGCAATTAGGGCGCAACTGGGGACAAATAGGGCGCAACTAGGGCACAACTAGGGCGCAACTAGGGCGCAACTAGGGCGCAACTAGGACGCATCTAAGGCGCAACTTGGGCGCAAATAGGGCAAAACTAGGACACAACAAGGACACAAATAGGTCGCAACTAGGGCGCAACTAGGACGCAACTAGGGCACAACTAGGGCGCAACTAGGGCGCAACTAGTACGCAACCAGGGTGCAACCAGGGTGCAACTAGTGCACAACTAGGGTCCAACTAGGGTGCAACTAGGGCGTAAGTAGGGCGCAACTGGGGTGCAACTAGGGCGCAACTAGGGCGCGACTAGGGCGCAAATAGGGCACACGTAGGGCGCAAGTAAGATGCAACTAGGGCGCAACTAGGGCACAAGTAGGGTGTTGCTAGTGTCCAACTAAGGTGCAACTAGGGCGCATGTAGGGCGCCAGTAGGACGTAAGTAGGGAAACCATGGGTTGGGAACACTAGTTATCAACTAGCAAGTAGAAAGATTTTCAACAAGTAGTAGCACGGTGTGGCTAGCGTGCACAGTGACCAACCAAAGGATGCATATGTCACTGACTATGACCGAAGAAGTCCACTATGTGTGGTCAACATTGACAACTCATAACACAAGTCACAAATGGTCAGAGGGAGAGACAATGGTTTTGGAATCCTATGTATCGACTACAAAGGACAAAGAACTTCAATACTTAGTGGCATGGTGTGGCTAATGTGCACACCAAACAGCCAAACTAGGCATATGTCACTGGCCATGACCAGAGAATTTCAATATGGGTGGTCAACATGACCAACCATAACACGAGTCACAGATGGTCAGGTGAGGAAACAATGCTATGGGAACATCAATTCTCAACTAGGAAGTACAACGACCTTCAGTCAGTAGTAGCACGGTGTGGCTACCATGCACAATGCCCGACCAAAGTAGGCATATGCATTGCCTTTGATCAAAGAAATCCAATGTGTGTGATCAACGTTGACAACTCATAATACGAGTCACAACTGGTTAGAGGGGGAAAAGATGGTTTGGGAACACCAAGTATCAAATAGCAAGCACAAGGAGCTTCAATACGTTGTAGCGCAGTGTGGATACCATGCACGTTGACCAACCAAAGTAGGCATATGTCACTGACCATGACCAAACAATGTCACAGTGTGTGGTCAATGTTGAAAACTCATAAAACGAGTCACAAATGGTCAGTGGTGGAAACCATGGGTTCGGAACACTAGTTATCAAGTAGCGGGTAGAAATATTTTCAACAAGTAGTGTGGCTAGCGTGCACATTGACCAACCAACGGATGCATATGCCACTGAATATGACCGAATAAGTCCACTATGTGTGGTCAACATTGAAAACTCATGAAACAAGTTACAAATGGTCAGAGGAAGAGACAATGGTTTGGGAATCCTATGTATCGACTAGAAAGGATAAAGAACTTCAATACGTAGTGACACGGCGTGGTAACCACATACAGTGACAAACAAAAGTAGGCATATGTCACTAACACTGACCAAACGGATTTCACAGTGTGTGTTCAACGTTGCAAACTCATAACACGAGTCACAAATTGTCAGTTGGGGAAACCATGGGTTGGGAACACTAGTTATCAACTAGCGGGTAGAAAGATTTTCAGCAAGTAGTTGCACGGTGTGGCTAGCGTGCATAGTGACCAGCCAAAGGATGCATATGTCACTGACTATGACCGAAGAAGTCCACTATGTGTGGTGAACATTGACAACTCATAACACGAGTCACAAATGGTCAGAGGGAGAGACAATTGTTTGGGAATCTATGTATCGACTAGACAGGACCAAACAACCAAAGTAGAACTTCAATACGTAGTGGAAGGGTGTGGCTACTATGCACACCAAACAACCAAAGTAGGCATATGTCACTGACCATGACCAAAGAATTTCAATATGGATAGTCAACATTCACCAACCATAACAGGAGTCACAAATGGTCGGCGGGGGAAACAATGGTCTGGTAATATCAGTTCTCAACTAGCAAGTACAGCGACCTTCAATCAGTATAAGCATGGTGTGGCTACCATGCACAACGACCGACCAAAGTACGCATATGTACAGCCCTTGACAAAAGAAATCCGTTGCGTGTGGATAGCGTTGACAACTCATATTACGAATCACAAATGGTGAGAGGTGGAAACAATGGTCTGGTAACATCAGGTATCAACTAGCAAGGATAAGGACCTTCAACAAGTTGTGGATCGATGTGGATACCATGCACGATGACCAACCAAAGTAGGCATACGTCACTGACCATGACCAAATAATGTCACTAAGTGTGGTAAACGTTGACAGCTCATAACACGAGTCACAAATGGTCAGAGTGAAGACAATGGTTCGTGAATACTATTTATCGAGTAGCAATACCTTCAATATGTAGTGGCACGGCGTGGCTACCATGCACAGTGACCAACCAAAGTATGCATATGTCACAGACCATGACCAACGAATTTCACATCAGGTGGTCAGCGTTTACATCTCACAACACGAGTCAAAAATAGTCAAAGGGGGGTAACAATGGTTTGGGAACACTAGCTATTAACGAAAAAGCACAAATACCTTTAATATGTAGTGACACGGCGTAGTAACCATGTACAGTGACAAACCAAAGTGGGCATATGTCTCTAATCATGACCAAACGAATTTCACAGTGTGTGGTCAATGTTGAAAACTCATAACACGAGTCACAAATGGTCGGAGGGGGAAACATTGGATTAGGAACACTATTTGTCAACTAGCAAGTACGAAGAACTTCAACAAGTAGTGGCATGGTTTGGCTAGCGTGCACAGTGACCAACGCTGTGTGTGGTCAACGTTGACAACTCATACTACGAGTCACAAATGGTCAGAGGGGGAAGCAATGGGTTGGGAACACAAAGTATCAAATAGAAAGCACACGGAGCTTCAATACGTTGTGGCACGGTGTGGATACCATGCACGATGACCAACAACATAGGAATATGTCACTGACCATGACCAAACAATGTCACCAAGTGTGGTAAACTTTGCACGCTAGCAACACCGTGCCACTACTTGTTGAAGTTCTTCATGCTTGCTAGTTGATAACTAGTGTTCCTAACCCATTGTATCCCCCTCTGACCATTTATGACTCGTGTTATGAGTTTTCAACGTTGACCACACACTGTGAACTTCGTTTGGTCATGGTTAGTGACATATGTCACTGACCATGACCAAATAATGTAATTGTGCTTTCTAGTCAATAGCTAGTGTTCCCAAACCAATGTTACCCCCCTTTGACTATCTGTGACTCGTGTTGTGAGTTGTAAGTGTTGATCACATGAAGTTAAATTCTTTGTTCATGATCAGTGACATATGCATGCTTTGGTTGGGCACTGTGCATTGTAGCCACACTGTGCCACTACATATTGAAGGTATTTGTACTTGTTAGTCGATAACTAGTATTCACAAACCATTATCTTCCACCATGACCATTTGTGACTCATGTTATGAGTTGTCAAAGTTTACCACACTTAGTGACATTATTTGGTCATGGTCAATGACATATGCATACTTTGGTTGGTCATCGTGCATGGTATCCACACCGTGCCACAACTTATTGAAGTTCCTTGTGCTTGCTATTTGATACTTGGTGTCCCCAAACCATTGTTTCCCCCTCTGACCACTTGTGACTCGTATTATGAGTTGTCAACGTTGACCACACACAGTGGATTTCTTTGGTCAAAGGCAGTACATATGCCTACTTTGGTCGGTCATTGTGCATGGTAGCCACACCGTGCTACTACTGACTGAATGTCGTTGTACTTGCTAGTTGGTATCTAGTATTCCCAAACCATTGTTTCCCCCTCTGACAATTCGTGGCCCATATTATGGGTTGTCAACGTTTACCACACTTAGTACAATTATTTGGTTATGGTAAGTGGCACATGCCTAATCTGGTTGGTCATTGTGCATGGTAGTCACACCGTTCCACTACTTGTTTATATTCTTGGTACTTGCTAGTCAATAAATAACAAAAGGTTTCTCCCTTTGACACCAGGTCGGTTTCTGTTGAATTGTTACGCGTATGTGCCTTCACTGGAATACTCCCTCCCACCCCCCTAGATGGATGTTCCGTGGACGACCTGGAGGACAGATTTGTGACCGCATTATGAGACCCCCCACCCCTCCCCCCTCCCCCCTCACGGCTTAGGCTCTGGGGTAGAGTTGAGGTATCACAACACGGCTCCCCCCCCCTCTCCCCCAGGTCGCAAGCCTATTCTATATTACGCGTACGAGGATTCCAACCAAGGACCTACCACTCCAGAATCTAACTCTATAAGCACTAAGCCAACTCACATGGTGTTCATATGATGTCCAAATGATATTATAATGGTTCCTATGGGTAAAGGGCATAAAATAAGGGGGTGTGATATTAGAGGGTACTTTTCAAAAGTATGAATGATAACAAAGTTAGTTTAATCATAAAAATTTGACACAGACGGAAATTCAAAATTTGCAACTTCGAGCTTGAATAGCCTCTCAACCATTGCTCCGATTGACCAGCCGTAAGAAGGAAAGTTGACTACACACAGTGAAACTCTTGTTATGATATTCAGTGGCACGAGCATACTTTGGTTGGTCATTGTGCATGGTAGCCACACCGTGCCACCACTTATCGAAGATCTTTGTACTTGCTAGTCGATAACGAGTATTCCCAAACCATTGTTTCTCCCTCTGCTTGTTTTTGACTTGTATTATGAGTTGTGAACGTTGACCACACACACTAAACTTCTTTGGTCATGAGCAGTGATGTATGTCTACTTGGGTAGGTCATCGTGCACGGTAGCCACACCGTGCCAATACATACGAAAATCTTTGTACTAGCGAGAAGATACATAGTGTTTTGAAACCATGTTTTCCCCCTCCGACCATTTGTGACTCATTTTATGGGTTGTGAACGTTGACCACTCATATTGAAAATCTTTGGTCATGGGTAGTGACATATGCCTAGTCTGGTTTGTCACTGTACGTGGTTATCACGCCGTGTCACTACGTATTGAAGGCCTTTGTGCTGTCTAGTTGATAGCTAGTGTTCCCAAACCATTGTTACCCCAATCTGACTATCATTGACTCGTGTTGTGAGTTGTCAACGCTGACCACATGAAGTGAAATTTGTTGGTCATGGTCAGTGACATATGCATACATTGGTTGGTCACTGTGCATGGTAGCCACGCTGTGCCACTACATATTGAAGGTATTTGTACTTGCTAGTTGATAACTAGTATTCACAAACCATTATCTTCCACCCTGACCATTTGTGACTCGTGTTATGAGTTGTCAAAGTTGACCACACTTAGTGGCATTATTTGGTCATGGTCAGTGACATATGCCTACTTTGGTTGGTCATCGTGCATGGTATCCACACCGTGCCACAACTCATTGAAGGTGCGTGTGCTTGCTAGTTGATACCTGATGTTCCCAAACCATTGTCTACCCCTCTGACCATTTGTGACTCCTACTATGAGTTTTCAACGCTGACCACACACAGCGGATTTTTTTGGTCAAAGGTAGTACATATGCCTACTTTGGTCGGTCATTGTGCATGGTAGCCACACCGTGCTTATACTCATTGAAGGTCGCTGTACTTGCTAGTTGACAACTGATATTCACATACCATTGTTTCCCCCTCTGACCGTTTGTGTCTCATGTTTTGATTGGTGAATGTTGACCACCCATAGTGAAATTCTTTCATCATGGTCGGTGACTTCTGCCTAGTTTGGTTGTTTGGTGTGCATATTAGCCACATCGTGCCACTACGTATTGAAGTTCTTTGTCCTTTCTAGTCGATACATAGGGTTCCCAAACCATTGTCTCTCCCTCTGACCATTTGTGACTCGTGTTATGAGTTGTCAATGTTGACCATACATAGTGGACTTCTTCGGTCATAGTCAGTGACGTGTGCATACTTGGTTGGTCACTGTGCACGCTAGCCACACCGTGCCACTACTTGATGAAAATTGTTCTACTTGCTACTTTCTAACTAGTGTTCCTAACCCATGGTTTCCCCCACTGACCTTTTGTGACTTGTGTTATGAGTTTTCAACGTTGACCACACACTGTGAAATCCGTTTGGTCATGGTTTGTGACATATGCCTACTTTGGTTTGTCACTGTACATGGTTACCACGCCGTGTCATTACATATTGAAGGTCTCTTTCCTTTCTTGTTGATAGCTAGTGTTCCAAGGCCATTGTTGCCCCCTCTGAATATCTGTGACTCGTGTTTTGACTTGTCAACATTGACCACATGAAGTGAAATTCTTTGTTCATGGTCAGTGACATATGCGTACTTTGGTTGGTCACTGTGCACTCTAGCCACACTGTGCCACTACATATTGAAGTTATTTGTACTTGCTAGTCCATAACTACTATTCACAAACCATTATCTTCCACCCTGACCATTTTTTACTCGTGTTATGAGATGTCAAAGTGTACCACACATGGTGACATTCTTTGGTCATGGTCAGTGACATATGCATACATTGGTTTGTCATCGTGCATGGTATCCATACCGTGCAACAGCGTATTGTAGCTTATTGTGCTTGCTATTTGATACTTGGTGTTCCCAAACCATTGTTTCCCCCTCTCACCATTTTTTACTTGTATTATGAGTTATTGATGTTGACTAGACACAACGGATTTCTTTCGTCAAAGGCAGTACATATGCCTACTTTGGTCGGTCATTGTGCATGGTAGCCAAACCGTGCTACTACTGATTGAAGGTCGTTGTACTTGCTAGTTGAGCCATTACGTCCTCCCCTGGCCGTTTGTGACTCGTGTTATGGTTGGTCAACCACCCATATTGAAATTCTCTGGTCATGGTCAGTGACATATGCCTAGTTTGGATGTTTGGCGTGCATATTAGCCACACCGTGCCACTACGTATTGAAGTTATTTGTCCTTTCTAGTCCATGCATATGGTTCCCAAACCATTGTCTCTCCCTCTGAAAATTCTTGACTCGTGTTATGAGTTGTCAATGTTGACCACACATAGTTGACTTCTTCGGTCATAGTCAGCGATGTATTCATCCTTGGGTTGGTCATTGTGCACGCTAGCCACACCGTGCCACTACTTGTTGATGTTCTTTAGTTGCTAGTTGATAACTAGTGTTCCTAACCCATTATTTCCCCCTCTGACCATTTATGACTCGTGTTATGAGTTTTCAACGTTGACCACACACTGTGAACTTCGTTTGGTCATGGTTAGTGACATATGGCTACTTTGGTTTGACACTGTACATGGTTACCACGCCGTGTTACTACGTATTGAATGTATTTGTGCTTTCTAGTCAATAACTAGTGTTCCCAAACCAATGTTACCCCCCCCCCTTGACTATCTGTGACTTGTGTTGTGAGTTTTCAACGTTGACCACATGAAGTGAAATTCTTTGCTCATGGTCAGTGACATATGCATACTTTGGTTGGTCACTGTGCATGGTAGCCACGCTGTGCCACTACATATTGAAGGTATTTGTACTTGATACTTGATAACTAGTATTCACAAATAAATGTATTCCACTCTGACCATTCGTGACTCGTGTTATGAGCTGTACAAGTTTACCACGCTTAGTGGCATTATTTGGTCATGGTCAGTGACATATGCCTACTTTGGTTGGTCATCGTGCAATGTGTCCACACCGTGCCACAACTAATTGAAGGTCCTTGTGCTTGCTAGTTGATACCTGGTGTTCCAAAACCATCGTCTCCCCCTCCAACCATTTGTGACTCCTATTATGAGTTGTCAACGCTGACCACACACAACGGATTTCTTTGGTCAAATGTAGTACATATGCCTAATTGGGTCGGTCAGTGTGCATGGTAGCCACACCGTGCTTATACTGATTGAAGGTCGCTGTACTTGCTAGTTGACAACTGATATTCACAGACCATTGTTTCCCCCTCTGACCGTTTGTGACTCTTGTTATGGTTGGTGAATGTTGACCACCCATATTGAAATTATTTCATCATGGACGGTGACATATGCCTAGTTTGGTTGTTTGGTGTCCATAGTAGCCACATTGTGCCACTACGTATTGAAGATCTTTATCCTTTCTAGTCGATACATAGGGTTCCCAATCCATTGCCTCTCCCTCTGACCATTGTTGACTCGTGTTATGAGCTGTCATTGTTGACCATACATAGTGGACTTCTTCGGTCATAGTGAGTGACGTGTGCATCCTTTGGTTGGTCACTGTGCACGCAAGCCACACCGTGCCACTACTTGATGAAAATCAGTCTACTACTTTCTAACTAGTGTTCCCAACCCATGGTTTCCCCCGCTGACCATTTGTGACTCGTGTTATGAGTTTTCAACGTTGACCACACACTGTGAAATCCGTTTGGTCATGGTTTGTGACATATGCCTACTTTGGTTTGTCCCTGTACATGGTTACCACGCAGTGTCATTACTTATCGAAGGTCTCTGTCCTTTCTTGTTGATAGCTAGTGTTCCCAAACCATTGTTACCCCCTCTGAATATCTGTGACTCGTGTTGTGAGTTGTCAACGCTGACCACATGAAGTGGAATTCGTTGGTCATGGTCAGTGACATATGCATACTTTGGTTGGTTGATGTGCATGGTAGCCACGCTGTGCCACAACATATTGAAGTTATTTGTACTTGCTACTCGATAACTAGTATTCACGAACCATTTTCTTCCACCTTGACCATCTGTGACTCGTGTTATGAGCTGTCAAAGTTTACCACACTTACTGACATTTTTTGGTCATGGTCAGTGACATATGCCTAATTTGGTTGGTCATCGTGCATGGTATCCACACCGTGCCACAACTGGTTGAAGGTCCTTGTGCTTGCTAGTTGATACCTGATGTTCCCAGACCATTGTTTTCCCCTCTGACCATTTGTGATTCGTATTATGAGTTGTCAACGCTATCCACACACAGCGGATTTGTTTGGTCAAAGGCAGTACATATGCCTACTTTGGGCGGTCATTGTGCATGGTAGCCACAACGTGCGTATACCGATTGAAGGTCGCTGTACTTGCTAGTCGAGAGCTGATGTTTCCATACCATTGTTTTCCCCTGTGACCGTTTGTGACTCGTGTTATGGTTGGTGAATGTTGACCACCGATATTGATATTCTTTGGTCATGATCAGTGACATATGCCTACTCTGGGTGTTTGGTGTGCATAGTACCCACACCATGCCACTACGTATTGAAGTTCTTTGCCCTTTCTAGTTGATACATATGGTTCCCAAACCATTGTCTCTCTCTCTGACCATTTGTAACTCCTGTTATGAGTTGTCAATGTTGACCATACATAATGGACTTCTTCGGTCATAGTCAGTGACGTTTGCATCTTTTGGTTGGCCACTATGCACGCTAGCCACACGTGCCACTACTTGTTGAAAATCTTTCTACTTGCTATTTGAAAACTAGTGTTCCCGACCCATGGTTTCCCCCACTGACCATTTGTGACTCGTGTTAAGAGTTTTCAACGTTGACCACGCACTATGAAATCCGTTTGGTCATGATTTGTGCCATATGCCTACTTTGGTTTGTCACTGTACATGGTTACCACGCCGTGGCATTATGTATCAAATGTTTTTGTGCTTTCTTGTTGACAGCTAGTGTTCCCAAACCACTATTAGCCTCCTCTGACTATCTATGACTCGTGTTGTGAATTGTATATGTTGACCACATGAAGTGAAATTCTTTGTTCATGGTCAGTGACATATGCACACTTTGGTTGGTCACTGTGCATTGTAGCCACACTGTGCCACTATATATTGAAGATATTTGTACTTGCTAGTCGATAACCTAGTATTACCAAACCATTGTCTTCCACCCTGAACATTTGTGACTTGTGTTATGAGTTGTCAAAGGTTACCACACTTAGTGACATTATTTGGTCATGGTCAGTGACATATGCCTACTTTGGTTGGTCATCGTGCATGGTATCCACACCGTTCCAAAACGTATTGAAGGTCCTTGTGCTTGCTAGTTGATACTTGGTGTTCCCAAACCATTGTCTTCCCCTCAAACCATTTATGACTCCTATTATGAGTTGTCGATGTTGACCACACACGGCGGATTTCTTTGGTCAAAGTCAGTACATATGCCTACTTTGGTCGATCATTGTGCATGGTAGCCACACCGTGGTACTACTGACTGAAGGTCGTTGTACTTGCTACTTGGTATCTAGTATTCCCAAACCATTGTTTCCCCCCTTTGACAATTCGCGACCTATGTTATGGGTTGTCAACGTTGACCACACATAGTAAAACTATTTGGTCATGGTAAGTGGCACATGCCTAATCTGGTTGGTCATTGTGCATGGTAGCCACACCGTTCCACTACTTGTTGAAAGTATTTGTACTTGCTAGTCAATGAATAGCAAAAGGTTTCTCCCTTTGACACCAGGTCGGTTTTTGTTGATTTGATACGCATATGTGCCTTCACTGGAATACTCCCTCCCACCCCCCCCCCCTAGAGGGATGTTCCGTGGACGACCTTGAGGACAGAATTACGACCGCATTATGACACCCCCCCTACCCCCCCCCCC
>SZWC01000347.1:238448-272651 GCA_023375785.1 Penium margaritaceum | reverse complement strand
CCCCCCCCCCCCCCAGGTCGCGAGCCTACTCTATATTGCGCATACGAGGATTCAAACCAAGGACCTACCGCTCCACAATCTAACTCTATAGGTAATAAGCCAACTCACATGGTGTTGATATGATATCCAAATGACATTATAAGGGCTCCTATGGGTAAAGGGCATAAAATAAAGGGGGTGTAAGATTAGCGGGTAGTTTTCAAAAGTATGAATGATAACAAAATTAGTTCAATCATAAAAAATTGACGAGTACGGAATTTCAAATTTTGCAACTTCCAGCTTTAATAACCTCCCAACCATTGCTTTGATTGACCAGCCGTAAGAATGAAAGTTGACTACACACGGTGATGCTCGTTTTATGATATTCAGTGACACAAGCATACGTTGGTTGGTCATCGTGCATGGTAGCCACACCGTGCCACCACTTATCGAAGGTCTTTGTACCTGCTAGTCGATACTGGTTATTCCCAAACCATTGTTTCTCCCTCTGCCCATTTTTGACTTGCATTATGAGTTGTGAACGTTGACCACACACACTAAATCTCTTTGGTCATGAGCAGTGATGTATTCCTACTTGGATAGGTGATTGTGCACGGAAGCGACACCGTGCCAATACATAGGAAAAATCTTTGCACTTGCTAGAAGATGCATAGTGTTTTGAAACCATGTTTTTTTCCCTCTGGCCATTTGTGACTCGTGTTATGGGTTGTGAACGATAACCACCCATATTGTAATTCTTTGGTCATGGTTAGTGACATATGCCTAGTTTGATTTGTGACTGTACGTGGTTACCACGCCGTGTCACTACGTATTAAAGTCTAGTTGACAGCTAGTGTTCCCAAACCATTGTTAGCCCCCTCTGACTATTTGTGACTCGTGTTGTAAGTTGTAAATGTTGACCACATGAAGTAAAATTATTTGTTCATGGTCAGTCACATATGCATACTTTGGTTGGTCACTGTGAATTGTAGCCACACTGTGCCACTACATATTGCAGGTATTTGTACTTGCTAGTCATTAATTAGTATTCACAAACCATTATCTTCCACCCTGACCATTTGTGACTCGTGTTATGAGTTGTCAAAGTTTACCATACTTCGTGACATTATTTGGTCATGGTCAGTGACATATGCCTACTTTGGTTGGTCATCGTGCATGGTATCCACACCGTGCCACAACGTATTGAGACTCCTTGTGCTTGCGATGTGATGCTTGGTGTTCCCAAACCAGTGTTTCCCCCTCTGACCATTTGTGACTCGTATTATGAGTTGTCAACATTGACCGCACACGGTGGATTTCTCTGGTCAAAGGCAGTACATATGCATCCTTTGGTCGGTCATTGTGCATGGTAGCCACACCATGCTACTACTGAATGAAGGTCGGTGTACTTGCTAGTTGAGAACTGATATTCCCATAGCATTGTTTCCTCCCCTGACCACTTGTGACTCGTGTTATCTTTGGTCAACGTTGATTACCCATATTGAAATTCTCTGGTCATGGTCAGTGACATATGCCTAGTTTGGTTGTTTGGTGTGCATATTAGCCACACCGTGCCACTACGTATTGAAGTTATTTGTCCTTTCTAGTAGATACGTAGGGTTCCCAAACCATTTTCTGTCCCTCTTACCATTTGTGACTCGTGTTATGAGTTGTCAATGTTGACCACACATAATGGACTTCACGGCTCATAGCCAGTGACATATGCATCATTTGGTTGGTCACTGTGCACGCTAGCTACACTGTGCACTAGTTGTTGAAAATCTTTCTACTTGCTAGTTGATAACTAGTGTTACCAACCCATGGTTTCCCCCACTGACCATTTGTGACTTGTGTTACGAGTTTTCAATGTTGACCACACACTATGATATCCGTTTGGTCATGGTTAGTGACATATGCCTACTTTGGTTTGTCCTTGTTCATGGTTACTACGCGATGTCACTACATATTGAAGGTATTTGTGCTTTCTAGTTCATAGCTAGTGTTCCTAAACCATTGTTAACCCCCTCTCACTATCAGTGACTCGTGTTGTGAGTTGTCAACGCTGACCACATGAATTGAAATTCGTTGGTCATGGTCAGTGACATATGCATACTTTGGTTGGTCACTGTGCATGGTAGCCACGCTGTTCCACTGCATATTAAAGGTGTTTGTACTTGCTTGTCGATAACTAGTATTCACAAACCATTATCTTCCACCCTGACCATTTGTGACTCGTGTTATGAGTTGTCAAAGTTTACCACACTTAGTGACATTATTTGGTCATGGTCAGTGACATATGCATACTTTGGTTGGTCACTGTGCATGATAGCCACGCTGTTCCACTGCATATTAAAGGTGTTTGTACTTGCTTGTCGATAACTAGTATTCACAAACCATTATCTTCCACCCTGACCATTTGTGACTCGTGTTATGAGTTGTCAAAGTTTACCACACTTAGTGACATTATTTGGTCATGGTCAGTGACATATGCCTACTTTGGCTGGTCATCGTGCATGGTATCCACACCGTGCCACAAATTATTGAAGGTCCTTGTGCTTGCTAGTTGATACCTGGTGTTCCCAACCCATTGTCTCCCCCTCTGACCATTTTTGACTCGTATTATGAGTTGTCAACGCTGACCACACACTGCGGATTTCTTTGGTCAAAGGTAGTACATATGCCTACTTTGGTCGGTCATTGTGCATGGTAGCCACACCGTGCTTATACTGATTGAAGGTCGCTGTACTTGCTAGTTGAAAACTGATATTCACAGACCATTGTTTCCCCCCCTGCCCGTTTGTGACTCGTGTTATGGTTGGTGAATGTTTACCACCCATATTGAAATCCTTTCATCATGGTCGGTGACATATTCCTAGTTAGGTTATTTGGTGTGCATAGTAGCCACACCTTGCCACAATGTATTGAAGTTATTTGTCCTTTATAGTCGATACATATGGTTCCCAAACCATTGTCTCTCCCTCTGACCATTTGTTACTCGTGTTATGAGTTGTCAATGTTGACCATGCATAGTGGACTTCTTCGGTCATAGTCAGTGACGTGTGCATCCTTTGGTTGGTCACTGTGCACGCTAGCCACACCGTGCCACTGCTTGTTGAAAATCTTTCTACTTGCTAGTTGATAACTAGTGTTCCCAACCCATGGTTTCCCCCACTGACCATTTGTGACTCGTGTTATGATATTTCAACGTTGACCACACACTGTGAAACCCGTTTGGTCGTGGTTTGTGACATATGCCTACTTTGGTTTGTCACTGTACATGGTTACCATGCCATGTCATTACGCATTGAAGGTCTTTGTGCTTTCTTGTTGACAGCTAGTATTCCCAAACAATTGTTAGCACCCTCTGACTATGTATGACTCGTGTTGTGAGTCGTAAATGTTGACCACACGAAGTGAAATTATTTGGCCATGGTCAGTGACATCTGCATACTTTGGTTGGTCAATGTGCATTGTATCCACACTGTGCCACTACATATTGAAGATATTTGTACTTGCTAGGCGATAACTAGTATTCACAAACCATTGTTTTCCACCCTGACCATTTGTGACTCGTGTTATGAGTTGTCAAATTTTACCACACTTAGTGACATTATTTGATCATGGTCAGTCACATATGCCTACTTTGGTTGGTCATCGTGCATGGTATCCACACCGTGCCACAACTTCTTGAAGGTCCTTGTGCTTGCTAATTGATACCTGGTGTTCCCAAACCATTGTCTCACCCTCTGACCATTTGTGACTCG
Source organism: Penium margaritaceum (assembly GCA_023375785.1). Classification (NCBI taxonomy): domain Eukaryota; kingdom Viridiplantae; phylum Streptophyta; class Zygnematophyceae; order Desmidiales; family Peniaceae; genus Penium; species Penium margaritaceum. The sequence continues at coordinate 268,908 of SZWC01000347.1, read as the reverse complement.
TATTATGAGTTGTCAACGCTGACCACACACAGTAGACTTCTTTGGTCAAAGGTAGTACATATGCCTAGTTTGGTCGGTCATTGTGAATGGTAGCCACACCGTGCTTATACTGATTGAAGGTCACTGTACTTGCTAGTTGAAAACCGATATTCACAGACCAATGTTTCCCCATCTGACCGTTTGTGACTTGTTTTATGGTTGGTGAATGTTGACCACCCATATTGAAATTATTTCATCATGGTCGGTGACATATGCCTAGTTTGGTTGTTTGGTGTGCATAGTAGCCACACCGTGCCACTTCGTATTGAAGTTCTTTGTCCTTTCTAGTAGATACATATGGTTCCTAAACCATTGTCTCTCCCTCTGACCATTTGTGACTCGTGTTATGAGTTGTCAGTGTTGACCATGCATACTGGACTTCTTCGGTCATAGTTAGTGACGTGTGCATCCTTTGGTTGGTCACTGTGCACGCCAGCCACACCGTGCCACTTCTTGTTTAAAATCTTTCTACTTGCTAGTTGATAACTAGTGTTACCAACCCATGGTTTCCCCCACTGACCATTTGTGACTCGTGTTATGAGTTTTCAACGTTGACCACACACTATGATATCCGTTTGGTCATGGTTAGTGACATGTGCCTACTTTGGTTTGTCCCTGTACATGGTTACTACGCGATGTCATTACATATCGTGTTATGAGTTTTCAACGTTGACCACACTGTGTGAAATCCGTTTGGTCATGTTTAGTGACATATGCCTACTTTTGTTTGTCATTGTACATGGTTACCACGCCATGTTACTGCGTATTGGAGGTCTCTGTGCGTTTTTATTGATAGCTAGTGTTCCCAAACCATTGTTACCCCCTCTGAATATCAGTGACTCGTGTTGTGAGTTGTCAACGTTGACCACAATAAGTGAAATTCTTTGTTCATGGTCAGTGACATATGCGTACTTTGGTTGGTCAATGTGCATTGTAGCCAGACTGTGCCACTACATATTGAATGTATTTGTACTTGCTAGTCGATAACTTGTATTCACTAACCGTTATCTTCCACCCTGACCATTTGTGACTCGTGTTATGAGTTGTCAGAGTTTACCACACATGGTGTCATTCGTTGGTCATGATCAGTGACATATGCATACCTTGGTTGGTCATCGTGCATGGTGTCCACACCGTGCCACAACTTACTGAAGGTCCTTGTGCTTGCTAGTTGATACCTGGTGTTCCCAAACCATTGTCTCTCCCTCTGACCATTTGTGACTCGTGTTATGAGTTGTCAATGTTGACCATACATAGTGGACTTCATTGGTCATAGTCAGTGGCATATGCATCCTTTGGTTGGTCACTGTGCACACTAGCCACACCGTGCCACTACTTGTTGTAAATATTTCTACTTGCTAGTTGATAACTAGTGTTCCCAACCCATGGTTTCCCCCACTGACCATTTGTGACTTGTGTTACGAGTTTTCAACGTTGACCACACACTGTGAAATCTGTTTGGTCATGGTTTGTGACATATGCCTACTTTGGTTTGTCACTGTACAAGGTTACCACGCCATGTCATTACGTATTGAAGGTCTTTGTGCTTTCTTCATGACAGCTAGTGTTCCCGAACCATTGTTACTCCCCTCTGACTATCTGCGACTCGTGTTGTGAGTTGTAAATGTTTACCACATGAAGTGAAATTCTTTGTTCATGGTCAGTGACATATGCATACTTTGGTTGGTCACTGTGCATTGTAGCCACACCGTGCCACTACATATTGAAGTTATTTGTACTTGCTAGTCGATTACTAGTATTCACAAACCATTATCTTCCACCCTGACCATTTGTGACTCGTGTTATGAGTTTTCAAAGGTTACCACACTTTGTGACATTATTTGGTCATGGTCAGTGACATATGCCTACTTTGGTTGGTCATCGTGCATGGTATCCACACCGTGCCACAACGTATTGAAGCTCCTTGTGCTTGCTATTTTGTACTTGGTGTTCCCAAACCAGTGTTTCCCCCTCTGAACATTTGTGACTCGTATTATGAGTTGTCGACGTTGACCAGACACAGCGGATTTCTTTCATCAAAGGCAATACATATGCCTGCTTTGGTCGGTCACTGTGCATGGAAACCACACGGTGCTACTACTGACTGAAAGTCGTACTTGCTAGTTGAGAACTGATATTCCCAAACCATTGTTTCCTCCCCTGGCCGTTTTTGACTCGTGTTATGGTTAGTCAACGTTGACCGCCCATATTGAAATTCTTTGGTCATGGTCAGTGACATATGCCTAGGTTGGATGTTTGGTGTGCGTATTAGCCACACCGTGCTACCACGTATTGAAGTTATTTGTCCTTTCTATTCCATGCATAGGATTCCCAAACCATTGTCTCTCCATATGACCATTCGTGACTCGTGTTATGGGTTGTCAGTGTTGACCACACATAGTGGACTTCTTCGGTCATAGTCAGTGACATGTGCATCCTTCGGTTGGTCACTGTGCACGCTAACCACACAGTGCCACTACTTGTTGAACATATTTCTACTTGCTAGTTGATAACTAGTGTTCCCAACCCATGGTTCCCCCACAGACCATTTGTGACTCGTGTTATGAGTTTTCAACGTTGACCACACACTCTGAAATCCGTTTGGTCATGGTTAGTGACATATGCCTACTTTGGTTTGCCCCTGTACATGGTTACCACGCCGTGTCACTACGTATCAAGGTCTTTGTGCTTTCTATTTGATAGCTAGTGTTCCCCAACCATTGTTAGCCCCTCTGAATATATGTGACTCGTGTTGTGAGTTGTCAACATGGACCACATTAAGTGAAATTCTTTGGTCATGGTCAGTGACGTATGCATACTTTGGTTGGTCACTCTGCATTGTAGCCACACTGTGCCACTACATATTGAAGGTATTTGTACTTGCTAGTCGATATCTAGTATTTAGAAACCATTATCTCACTCTGACCATCTGTGACTCGTGTTATGAGCTGTCAAAGTTTACCACACATGGTGACATTCTTTGGTCATGGTCAATGACATATGCATACCTTGGTTGGTCATCGTGCATGGTATCCACACTGGACCACAACGTGTTGAAGGTCATTGTGCTTTCTAGTTGATACCTGGTGTTCCAAAACAATTTTTTCCCCTTCAGACTATTTGTGACTCGTATTATGAGTTGCCAACGTTGACCACACATTGCGGAATTCTTTAGTCAAAGGCAATACAGATGCCTAATTTGGTTGGTCATTGTGCATGGTAGCCACACCGTGCTACTACTGATTGAAGGGCGTTGTACTTGGAAGTTGAGAACAGATATTCCCGGACCATTGTTTCCCCCTCTGACCGTTTGTGACTCGTGTTATGGTTGGTGAACGTTGACCACCCATATTGAAATTATTTGGTCGTGGTCAGTGACATATGCCTAGTTTGGTTGTTTGGTGTGCATAGTAGCCACACCGTGCCACTACGTACTGAAATTATTTGTCCTTTCTAGTCCAGGCATAGGGTTCCCAAACCATTGTCTCTCCCTCTAACCATTCGTGACTCGTGTTATGAGTTGTCAATGTTGACCACACATAGTGGACTTCTTCGGCCATAGTCAGTGACGTATTCATCATTTGGTTGGTCACTGTGCACGCTAGCCACACCGTGCCACTACTTGTTGAAGTTATTCGTACTTGCTAGTTGAAAACTAGTGTTCCCAACCCATGGTTTCCCCCTCTGACCATTTGTGACTCGTGTTATGAGTTTTCAATATTGACCACACGCTGTGAAATTCGTTTGGTCATTGTTAGTGACATATGCCTACTTTGGTTTGTCACTATACATGGTTATCACGCCGTGTCACTATATACTAAAGGTATTTGTGCTTTCTAGTTAATGGCTAGTGTTTCCAAATCATTGTTTCCCCCCTTTGACTATCTGTGACTCGTGTTGTGAGTTGTCAACGCTGGCCACATGAAGTGAAGTTCGTTGGTCATGGTCAGTGACATATGCATGCTTTGGTTGGTCACTTTGCATGGTAGCCACGCTGTGCCACTACATATTGAATGTATTTGTACTTGCTACTCGTTAACTATTATCCAGAAACCATTGTCTTCCACTCTGACCATTTGTGACACGTGTTATGAGCTGTCAAAGTTTACCACAATTAGTGAAATCATTTGGTCATGGTCACTGACATATGCCTACTTTGGTTGGTCATCGTGCATGGTATCCACACCATGCCACAACTTAGTGACATTAGTTGGTCATTGTCAAAGGCAGTACATATGCCTACTTTGGTTGGTCATTGTGCATGGTAGCCACACCGTGCTACTACTGAATGAAGGGCGTTGTACTTGCAAGTTGAGAACTGATATTTCTGGACCATTGTTTCCCCCTCTTACCGTTTGTGACTCGTGTTATGGTTGGTGAACGTTGACCACCCATATTGAAATTTTTTGGTCGTGGTCACTGGCATGTGCCTAGTTTGGTTGTTTGGTGTGCATAGTAGCCACACTGTGCCACTACGTACTGAAGTTATTTGTCCTTTATAGTTTATACATAGTGTTCCCAAACCATTGTCTCTCCCTCTGACCATTCGTGACTCGTGTTCTGAGTTGTCAATGTTGACCACACATAGTGGACTTCTTCAGTCATAGTCTGTGACGTATTCATCCTTTGGTTGGTCACTGTGCACGCTAGCCACACCGTGCCACTACTTGTTGAAGTTCTTTGTACTTGCTAGTTGACAACTAGTGTTGCCAATCCATTCTTTCCCCCTCTGACCATTTGTGACTCGTGTTATGAGTTTTCAATGTTGACCACACCCTGTGGAATTCGTTTGGTCATTGTCAGTGACATATGCCTACTTTGGTTTGTCACTGTACATGGTTATCACGCCGTGTCACTACATACTAAAGGTATTTGTGCTTTCTAGTTAATGGCTAGTGTTTCCAAATCATTGTTACCCCCCTTTGACTATATGTGAATTGTGTTGTGAGTTGTCAATGCTGACCACATGAAGTGAAATTCGTTGGTCATGGTCAGTGACATATGCATACTTTGGTTGGTCACTGTGCATGGTAGCCACAATGTGCCACTACATATTGAAGGTATTTGTACTTGCTACTCGATAACTAGTATTCACAAACCACTGTCTTCCACTCTGACCATTTGTGACTCGTGTGATGAGATGTAAAAGGTTACCACAAATGGTGACATTATTTGGTCATGGTCACTGACATATGCCTACTTTGGTTGGTCATCGTGCATGGTATCCACACCGTGCCACAATTTGTCGAAGGTCATTGTGCTTCCTAGTTGATACCCGATATTCCCAGACCATTGTTTCCCCCTCTGACCATTTGTGATTTGTATTATGAGTTGTCAACAATGTCCACACAGAGCGGATTTCATTGGTCGAAGGCAGTACATATACCCAATTTGGTCGGTCATTGTGCATGGTAGCCACACCGTGCTTATACTGATTGAAGGTTGCTGTACTTGCCAGTTGAGAACTGATATTCCCAGACCATTGTTTCCCACTCTGACCGTTTGTGACTCGTGTTATGGTTGGTGAATGTTGACCACCCATATTGAAATTCTTTGGTCATGGTTAGTGACATCTGCCTACTTTGGATGGTTGGTGTGCAGAGTAGCCACACCGTGCCACTACGTATTGAAGTTCTTTGTCCTTTCTAGTCAATTCATAGGGTTCCCAAACCATTGTTTCTCCCTCTGACCATTTGTGACTCGTGTTATGAGCTGTCAATGTTGACCACACATAGTCGACATCTTCGGTCATAGTCAGTGACATATGCATCCTTTGGTTGGGCACTGTGCACGATAGCGACACCGTGCCTCTACTTGTTGCAAATCTTCTACTTGCTAGTTGATAACTAGTGTTCCCAACCCATGGTTTCCCCCACTGACCATTTGTGACTTGTGTTACGAGTTTTCAATGTTGACCACACACTATGATATCCGTTTGGTCANTGTGCACGCTAGCCACACCGTGCCACTACTTGTTGAAAATCTTTCTACTTGCTAGTTGATAACTAGTGTTCCCAACCCATGGTTTCCCCCACTGACCATTTGTGACTCGTGTTATGAGTTTTCAACGTTGACCACACACTGTGAAATCCGTTTGGTCATGGTTAGTGACATATGCCTACTTTGGTTTGTCCCTGTACATGGTTACCAACCCGTGTCACTACGTATTGAAGGTCTTTGTGCCCTTTAGTTGATAGTTAGTGCTCCCAAACCATTGTTAGCCCCTCCGAATATCTGTGACTCGTGTTGTGAGTTGTCAACATTGACTACATGAAGTGAAATTCTTTGGTCATGGTCAGTGACATATGCATACTTTGGTTGGTCACTGTGCATTGTAGCCACACTGTGCCACTACATATTGAAGGTATTTGTACTTGCTAGTTGATAACTGGTATTTAGAAACCATTATCTTCCACTCTGACAATTTGTGAATCGTGTTATGAGCTGTCAAAGTTTACCACACATGGTGACATTCTTTGGTCATGGTCAGTGACATATGCATACATTGGTTGGTCATCGTGTTTGGTATCCACACCGTGCCACAACGCATTGAAGATCATTGTGCTTGCTAGTTGATACCTGGTGCTCCCAATATTATTTCCCCCTCTGACTATTTGTGACCCGTATTATGAGTTGTCAACGTTGACCACACACAGAGATTTCTTTGGTCAAAGGCAGTACATATGCCTAATTTGGTCGGTCATTGTGCATGGTAGCCACACCGTGCTACTACTGATTGAAGGGCGTTGTACTTGCTAATTGAGAAATGAGATTCCCGGACCATTGTTCCCCCCTCTGACCGTTTGTGACTCGTGTTATGGTTGGTGAACGTTGACCACCCATATTAAAATTCTTTGGTCATGGTCAGTGACATATGCCTAGTTTGGTTGTTTGGTGTGTATAATAGCCACGCCGTGCCACTACATATTGAAGTTATTTGTCCTTTCTCGTCCATGCATAGGATTCCCAAACCATTGTCTCTCCCTCTGACCATTTGTAACTCGTGTTATGAGTTGTCAATGTTGACCACGCATACTCGATTTCTTCGGTCATAGTGAATGACGTATTCATCCTTTGGTTGTCCACTATTCACGCTAGCCAAACCGTGCCAATACTTGTTGAAGTTCTTCGTACTTGCTGGTTGTCAACTAGTGTTCCCAACCCATTGTTTCCTCCTCTGGCCATTTGTGACTCGTGTTATGAGTTTTCAATATTGACCACACACTGTGAAATCCGTTTGGTCATGATTAGTGACATATGCCCTTTTTGGTTTGTCACTGTACATGGTTACCAGGTCGTGTCACTACATATTAAAGGTATTTGTACTTTCTAGTTACTAGCTAGTGTTCCCAACCCTTTGTTACCCCCCTTTGACTATCTATGAATCGTGTTGTGAGTTGTCAACGCTGACCACATGAAGTGAAATTTGTTGGTCATGGTCAGTGACATATGCATACTTTGGTTGGTCACTGTGCATGGTAGCCATGCTGTGCCACTGCATATTGAAGGTATTTGTACTGGCTACTCGATAACTAATGTTCATGAACCATTGTCATCAACTCTGACCATTTGTGACTCGTGTTATGAGCTATCAAAGTTGACCACACTTAGTGACACTAGTTGGTCATGGTCAGTGACATATGCCTACTTTGGTTGGTCATCATGCATGGTATCCAAACCGTGCCACAACTTGTTGAAGGTCCTTGTGCTTGCTAGTTGATACCTGATGTTCCCAGACCATTGTTGCCCCCTCTGACCATTTGTGGTTCGTATTATGAGTTGTCAACACTGTCCACACACAGAGGATTTCTTTGGTCAAAGGTATTACATATGCCTACTTTGGTCGGTCATAGTGCATGGTAGCCACACCGTGCTTATACTGATTGAAGGTCGTTGTACTTGCTAGTTGAGAACTGATATTCCCAGACCATTGTTTCCCCCTCTGACCATTTGTGACTCGTGTTATGAGTTGTCAATGTTGACCACGCATACTGTATTTCTTCGGTCATAGTCAGTGACTTATTCATCATTTGGTTGGTCACTGTGCACGCTAGCCAAACCGTGCCACTACTTGTTGAAGTTCTTCGTACTTGCTTGTTGATAACTAGTGTTCCAAACCCATTGTTTTCCCCTCTGACCATTTGTGACTCGTGTTATGAGTTTTCAATATTGACCACACACTGTGAAATTTGTTTGGTCATGGTTAGTGGCATATGCCTTCTTTGGTTTGTCACTGTACATGGTTACCATGCCGTGTGTTATACCCTTTTCCGCCATTGGCCAGAATTGGATCTGACAGCACCCGGGGGTCAACTCTTAATTGCATTCCGTGCTGCGCTATCATCGCAGCCTCATTTGCTTCCCGGGCTATATCAGCCCTGTCTGTTCTCCTCGCATTCTTTAACGCTCGGCGGATCCTTCACCGTATCAATGAGGGGAATATGTCTGGAATGTTCCGGTCCTAGGGAGTCACCAACAACTAGTTCAATTCGCTGATCATGCTAATCTTGGTCACTAGCATTCCATCAATGGCGAGCAATCATCCACCGCATGACACTAACTCTGCTAACATGATTTCTCTTGGTGTCATACCTAGGGTAGCCTGAACAGCATCACGGTCATTCTGGCCACAATCTTTCCCACCATTTCACAGCTAACGAGCAATCATTCACCGGATGAAATGATATCCGCCAAGTTATCCTATTAACAGAAGCAGAGCAATATGGGCAATCAAACGAGGTGGCTTTTGGTCCATGAACACACACACACACATGCAATCTCCTTCCACTAGAGATGCAATCCCTCCTCTACATGTCACCCAGCAGCATGCGCAAATCGTAGGCCTCCTGAGTTGACGGATCGTCAGTCGGAGCTGGTTCGTGCAACAACACGGCGCGGCTCACGCCGCCTTGTTCGTTTGTACGTGGGGCGGTACGGCGCAACTCCAGCGGTCCGTCAACGCGTCAACCTGCACGAGAACAGGCGTGCATCAGGTCGTGCTCCCGTAGACGGGAGAGTTATTGTCGGCACTGCCGGTAGGCCCGGAACGCCTCGGCCCGCTCTTCAGCAGCTTCCGCAGCGCGTCACCCGACTTCGCAAGCCACCTCCTACCAACTCTCCACGGGGCGGGGTTCATTGTCACGGGGAAGTCTCCGGAGCCACGGTTGCCATAACTGCTCTAGCGCCCCACCGACGGGATGATGCGACCATTGCATCACTCCCAGGACTGTCCGCTCTCCCAGCCGATGCGGTACATTGCAGCAGCTACAGATGGCGTAGAAGGTCACCGGCGAGTCTCGTGCGGCTCTGGTCGAGCTGGGCGGCTAGAGCTCCCGCGGGAATTTATGGCCAACCCATGACGGCTCCGTTGCATGCTCCTCAGGAAGCGGCCTTCCCATCTGGGGATGGTTGCACACTCACGCACACGCACACACACACGCACACACTTACGCACACACTCTCACGTACTCTGCATATTATAACTTCTCCACTCTAACTTGTCGCGAGACGGGACGTGGGTCCCGCTCGACGGTCTGGATTGACTGAGGGGCAGCAATCTATCAGTCATGCTGATAGCCGTTGGACGAGTCTCCCGCACCGAGGTCGGGCCAGGAGTCGGTCGTAGAACACTCGGTTGAGCGCCACTGCCGTCCAGTCTGAGCGTCTCAGTGGTCCTCAGCATCAGCAGTCGGTTCGTTTGACAAACAGCAGTCGATTCCTCTCCTGTTCTTCCCCTTTTATCTCTCCTTCACGTGGTCCTTCCCAGATCTCCCCCCACCCCGGCTGGTTGGCCCCCTTTCGCGGCTCGCACGTCAAAACGCCCTTGGATAGAGCGCCTCGGGTGCCGCTCCTCTCGTCGAGGTTCGGACGCGGTGCCGCTACCATCAAGCCAGCCTCAGGCCGCATTCCTTTCCTCTCGGCAGGTCTGGTCGGGTTCCAGCGTCCGCCGCAATTTCTTCCTACGCGCCCCGTCACTCCCTGGAGTCGAACTGCTCCTTTCGTATTTTCTTTTCCTCGGTCGACGGTCGTCGGATCATCCATCGACCCCTCTCTCGGATCATGACCCCAGGCCTTCCTTCCCCCCCCCCTTCCGGTGGATGAATGAAACACCATTAACACCGTGTCACTGCGCATTAAAGGTATTTGTGCATTCTAGTTAATAGCTAGTGTTTCCAAACCATTGTTACCCCCATTGACTATCTGTGACTCGTGTTGTGAGTTGTCAACGCTGACCACATGAAGTGAAATTCGTTGGTCATGGTCAGTCACATATGCATACTTTGGTTGGTCACTGTGCATGGTAGCCACGCTGTGCCACTACATACTGAAGGTATTTGTACTTGCTATTCGATAACTAGTATTCACGAACCATTGTCTTCCACTCTGACCATTTGTGACTCGTGTTATGAGCTGTCAAAATTTACCACACTTAGTGACATTTTTTGGTCATGGTCAGTGACATATGCCTACTTTGGTTGGTCATCGTGCATGGTATCCAGACCGTGCCACAACTTGTTGAACGTCCTTGTGCTTGCTAGTTGATACCTGATGTTCCCAGACCATTGTTGCCCCCTATGACCATTTGTGATTCGTATTATGAGTTGTCAACGCTGTCCACACACAGCGGATTTCTTTGGTCAAATGCAGTACATGTGCCTACTTTGGTCAGTCATTGTGCATGGTAGCCACACCGTGCTTATACTGATTGAAGGTTGCTGTACTTGCTAGTTGAGAACTGATATTCCCAGACCATTGTTTCCCCATCTGACCGTTTGTGACTGGTGTTAGGGTTGGTGAATGTGGACCACCCATATTGAATTTATTTGGTCATGGTCAGTGACATATGCCTACTTTGGCTTTTGGTGTTCATAGTAGCCACACCGTGCCACTACGTATTGAAGTTCAATGTCCTTTGTAGTCGATACATAGGGTTCCCAAACCATTGTCTCTCCCTCTGACCATTTGTGAATCGCGTTATGAGCTGTCAATGTTGACCACACATAGTGGACTTCTTTGGCCATATTAAGTGACATATGCAGCATTTGGTTGGTCACTGTGCACGCTAGCCACACCGTGCCACTACTTATTGAACATCGTTCTACCCGCTACTTGCTAACTAGTGTTCCCAACCCATGGTTTCCCCCACTGACCATTTGTGACTCGTGTTATGAGTTTTCAACGTTGACCACACTGTGTGAACTCTGATTGGTCATGGTTAGTGACATATGCCTACTTTTATTTGTCACTGTACATGGTTACCACGCCGTGTCACTATGTAATGAAGGTCTTTGTGCTTTCTTCTTGATAGCTAGTGTTCCCAAACAATTGTTACCCCCTCTGAATATCTGTGACTCGTGATGTGAGTTGTCAAAATTGACCACATGAAGTGAAATTCTCTGTTCATGGTCAGTGACATATGCATACTTTGGTTGATCACTGTGCATTGTAGCCACACTGTGCCACTACATGTTGAAGGTATTTGTAATTGCTAGTCGATAACTTGTATTCACAAACCATTATCTTCCACCCTGACCATGTGTGACTCGTGTTATGAGTTGTCAGTGTTTACCACACTTAGTGACATTATTTGGTCATGGTCAATGACAAATGCCTACTTTGGTTGGTCATCGTGCATGGTATGATACCTGGTGTTTCCAACCCATTGTTTCCCCCTCTGACCATTTGTGAATCATATTATGAGTTGTCGACGTTGACCAGACACAGCGGATCTTTTTCGTCAAAGGAAGTACATATGCCTACTTTGGTCGGTCTTTGTGCATGGTAGCCACTCCGTGCTACTACTTACTGAAGGTCGTTGTACTTGATAGTTGAAAACTGATATTCCCAAACCATTTTTCCTCCCCTGACCATTTGTGAATCGTGTTATGGTTGGTCAACGTTGACCACCCATATTGAAATTCTCTCGTCATGGTCAGTGACATATGCCTAGTTTGGATGTTTGGTGTGCATATTAGCCACACCGTGCCACTACGTATTGGAGTTATTTATCCTTTCTTGTCGATGCATAGGGTTCCCAAACCATTGCCTCTCCTTGTGACCAATCGTGACTCGTGTTATTAGTTGTCAATGTTCACCACACACAGTGGACTTCTTTGGTCATAATCAGTGACGTGTTCATCCTTTGGTTGGTCACTGTGCATGCTAGCCACACCGTGCCACTACTTGTTGAAGTTCTTCGTACTTCTTAGTTGATAACTAGTGTTCCTAACCCATTGTTTCCCCCCTCTGACCGTTTGTGCCTCGTGTGATGAGTTTTCAACGTTGACTATACACTGTGAAATTCGTTTGGTCATTGTTAGTGACATATGCCTACTTTGGTTTGTCACTGTGCATGGTTACCACGCCGTGTCCCTGCGTATTGGAGGTATCTGTGCTTTCTAGTCAATAGCTAGTGTTCACAAACCAATGTTACCCCCCCCCCCTTGACTATATGTGACTCGTGTTGTGAGTTTTCAACGCTGACCACATGAAGTGAAATTTGTTGGTCGTGGTCAGTGACATATGCATACTTTGGCTTGTCACTGTGCATGGTAGCCACGCTCTACCACTACATATTGAAGGTGTTTATACTTGCTACTTGATGACTAGTATTCACAAACCATTGACTTCCACTCTGACCGTTTGTGACTCGTGTTATGAGTTGTCAAAGTGTACCACACTCAGTCACATTACTTGGTCATGGTGAGTGACATATGCCTACTTTGGTTGGTCATCGTGCATGGTACCCACACCGCGCCATACGTTATTGAAGGTACTTGTGCTTGCTAGTTGATACCTGGTTTTCCCAAACCATTTTCTCCCCCTTTGACCATTTGTGAATCATATTACGAGCTGTCAACGCTGACCACACATAGTACATTTCTTTGGTCAAAGGTAGTACATATGCGTACTTTGGTCGGTCATTGTGCACAACAACACCGTGCGTATACCGATTGAAGGTCGATGTACTTGCTAGTTGAGAACTGATATTCACAGACCATTGTTTCCCCCCTCTGACCGTTTGTGAATCGTGTTATGGTTGGTGAATGTTGACCACTTATATTGAAATTATTTCATCATGATCAGTGACATGTGCCTAGTTTGGTTATTTGGTGTGCATATTAGCCACACCGTGCCACTACGTATTGAAGTTCGTTGTCCTTTCTAGTCGATACATAGGGTTCCCAAACCATTGTCTCTCCCTCTGACCATTTGTGACTCGTGTTATGAGTTGTCAATGTTGACCACACATAGTGGACTTCTTTGGTCATAGTCAGTGAAACATGCATCCTTTGGTTGGTCACTGTGCACGCTAGCCACATCGTGCCACTACTTGTTGAAAATATTTCTACTTGTTAGTTGATAACTAGTGTTCCCAACCCATGGTTTCCCCCGCTGACCATTTTTGACTCGTGTTATGAGTTTTCAACGTTGACAACACACTGTGAAGTCCGTTTGGTCATGGTTAGTGACATATGCCTACTTTGGTTTGTCCCTGTACATTGTTACCATGGCGTGTCAGTACGTATCGAATGTCTTTGTGCTTTCTAGTTGATAGCTAGTGTTCCCAAACCGTTGTTAGCCTCTCTGAATATATGTGACTCGTGTTGTGAGTAGTCAACATTGACCACATAAAGTGAAATTATTTGTTCATGGTCAGTGACATATGCATACTTTGGTTGGTCACTGTGCATTGTAGCCACACTGTGCCACTACATATTGAAGGTATTTGTACTTGCTAGTCGATAAGTAGTATATAGAAACCATTATCTCACTCTGACCATTTGTGACTCTTGTTTTGAGCTGTCAAAGTTTACCACACATGGTGACATTCTTTGGTCATGGTCAATGACATATGCATACCTTGGTTGGTCATCGTGCATGGTATCCACACCGTGCTACAACGTATTGAAGGTCATTGTGCTTGCTAGTTGATACCTGGTGTTCCCAAACAATGGTTATCTCCTCTGACTATTTGTGACTCGTATTATAAGTTGTGAACGTTGACCACACACTGCAGATTTCTTTAGTCAAAGGCAGTACATATGCCTACTTTGGTTGGTCATTGTGCATGGTAGCCACACCGTGCTACTACTGATTGAAGGGCGTTGTACTTGCAAGTTGAGAACTGATATTCCCAAACCATTTTCTCCTCCCATATTGAAATTCTTTGGTCGTGGTCAGTGACATATGCCTAGTTTGGATGTTTGGTGTGCATAGTAGCCACACCGTGCCACTACGCACTGACGTTATGTGTCCTTTCTCTTCCATGCATAGGGTTCCCAAACCATTGTCTCTCCATCTGACCATTCGTGACTCGTATTATGAGTTGTCAATGTTGACCACACATAGTGGACTTCTTCGGTCATAGTCATTGACGTATTCATCCTTTGATTGGTCATTGTGCATGCTAGCCACACCGTGCCACTACTTGTTGAAGTTCTTCGTACTTTCTATTTGACAACTAGTGTTCCCACCCTATTGTTTCCCCCTCTGACCATTTGTGACTCGTGTTACGAGTTTTCTGTATTGACCACAAGCTGTGAAATTCGTGTGGTCATGGTCAGTGACATATGCCTACTTTGGTTTGTCACTATACATGGTTATCACGCCGTGTCACTTCATATTAAAGGTATTTGTGCTTTATAGTTAATAGCTAGTGTTCCCAAACCATTGTTACCCCCCTTTGACTATCTGTGACTCGTGTTGTGAGTTTTCAACGCTGACCACCAGAAGTGAAATTCGTTGGTCATGGTCAGTGACATATGCATACTTTGGTTGGTCACTGTGCATGGTAGCCACACTGTGCCACTACATATCGAAGGTATTTGTACTTGCTACTCAATAACTAGTATCCACGAACCATTGTCTTCCACTCTGACCATTTGTGACTCGTGGTATGAGCTGTCAACGTTTACCACACTTAGTAACATTATTTGGTCATGGTCAGTGACATATGCCTACTTTGGTTGGTCATCGTGCACGGTATCCACGCCGTGCCACAACTTGTTGAAGGTCCTTGTGCTTGCTAGTTGATACATAATGTTCCCAGACCATTGTTTCACCCTCTGACCATTTGTGATTCGTATTATGAGTTGTCAACGATGTCCACACACAGCGGATTTCTTTGGTCAAAGGCAGTACATATGCCTACTTTGGTCGGTCATTGTGCATGGTAGCCACACCGTACTTATACTGATTGAAGGTTGATGTACTTGCTAGTTGAGAACTGATATTCCCAGACCAGTGTTTCCCCCTCTGATCGTTTGTGACTCGTGTTATGGTTGGTGAATGTTGACCACCCATATTGAAATTCTTTGGTCATGGTCAGTGACATCTGCGTACTTTGGTTTTTCGGTGTGCATAGTAGCCACACCGTGCCACTACGTATTGAAGTTCTTTGTCCTTTCTAGTCAATACATAGGGTTCCAAAACCATTGTATCTTCCTCTGACCATTTGTGACTCGTGTTATGAGTTTTCAATGTTGACTACACATAGTGGACTTCTTCGGTCATATTCAGTGACATATGCATCATTTGGTTGATCATTGTGCACGCTAGCCACACCGTGCCACTACTTGTTGAAAATCTTTCTACCCGCTAATGATAACTAGTGTTCCCAACCCATGGTTTCCCCCACTGACCATTTGTGACTCGTGTTATGAGTTTTCAACGTCGACCACACTGTGTGAAATCCGTTTGGTCATGGTTAGTGACATATGCCTACTTTTGTTTGTCACTGTACATGGTTAACACGTCGTGTCACTACGTATTGAAGGTCTCTGTGCATTCTTGTTGATAGCTAGTGTTCCCAGCCCATTGTTACCCCATCTGAATATATGTGAGTCGTGTTGTGAGTTGTCAACATTGACCACATGAAGTGAAATTCTTCGGTCATGGTCAGTGACATATGCATACTTTGGTTGGTCACTGTGCATTGTAGTCACACTGTGCCACTACATATTGAAGGTATTTCTACTTGCCAGTCAAAAACTAGTATTCACAAACCATTATCTTCCACCCAGACCATTTGTGACTCGTGTTATGAGTTGTCAAAGTTTACCACACATGGTGACATTCTTTGGTCATGGTCGGTGACGTATGCATACCTTGGTTGGTCATCATGCATGGTATCCACACCGTGCCACTACGTATTGTAGCTCCTTGTGCTTACTATTTGATGCTTGGTGTTCCTGAATCATTGTTTCCCCCTCTGACCATTTGTGACTCGTATTATGAGTTGTGGACGTTGACCAGACACAGCGGATTTATTTTGGCAAAGGCAGTATATATGCCTACTTTGGTCGGTCATTGTGCATGGTAGCCACACCGTGCTACTACTGATTGAAGGTCGCTGTACTTTCTAGCTAAGAACTGATATTCCCAAACCATTGTCTTCTCCCCTGACCGTTTGTGACTCGTGTTATGGTTGGTCAACGTTTACCATCCATATTGAAATTATCTGGTCATGGTCAGTGACATATCACTACCCCTGTGCCATAAGTGCGTGTGGATGGCCGCCGTGGAAGAAGGGGCCGTGTTGTCCTATGATGAAGACACCTTGGCCCCAGTCTGTGGGGCATGCGCGGAGGACTTGATAGAGTTCGCCAAGCCTTGCGGAATGTGCAAGACAACGTGCCACCTACAGTTTGGAGTACGCGGGAAGGAGGGCATTTGGACCTGTAGCGGTTGTCGCGGCAAGACACGGAAGATCAAGTGAAAGTTCTCCAACAAACGCTCCTGCACCGGATACAACTGCGGTGGATGGCTCGAAGGGACAGTCTATCGCTGTGAGCACTGTGGAGGCATCGCACATGAGCACTGTACCGTGTAGGTGGGGCGGAGCAACGAGGGCAAGAAAGTGTACCGATGCTCGAGCTGCAGGAAATATGAGCGCACACCACACTGCTCCCCATGCAAGCAACTGGTTACCGCACCCATGATGGAAGCACGGAGCGAAGGGTGCAGACTCTTCTTCCACGATGAGTGTGCGGAGAGGCTCCAGAGGAAGGGAGGGACCGCGAAGAAATACTGCAGACCGTGCCAGGAACATAACCCTCCCAGGCCTCGCAAACACTTCAAGCGGATAACTCGATGAAAGACTCTGGGGACAGAGTCTTGCGAAAACGGGGGGTTGGGGGCATCAATGTCAAACACACTTCAGCCGCAGTTTTGTGGTGAAGATCCATCCGCGGAGAGAGCCTGGGCAGACTAAGATCCGCGCACAGAACGCTGGCTCTCGCGGACGCGGTTGAGCGAAGTGTAGCGCGGAATGTAGGGGCAGGGTGTCTGCAGCGGGTTCTCTACAGCTAAGCATATAAAGTGGAAGAGAAAGGCGGGAGGCAATAATGAGAAATCCGTGGTACAAAGAGAACAAGGACGAGCCGTGGTAAAACCCGTGATTACTGACAAGGCGCAGGCAAAGTCAGCGGAGGAACCGCGCAATCAGGGGAGAAGCACCCAATCAGCATGGATAACCAAGCATCAATCACGGAGGAACCTCTGGAACGCACCGCGGAAGACGAAGATTCAAGGAAGAATACGAAGACCGCGTACACGAGTCGCGGATGAGGAGATTGTTAGTAAAGGATATGCTGTGTTTGAGGACGAGACACGCATGACGTAGCCGCACCGCGTGGAGTCCAAGTAGAAGGGAAGGGAAATAGCGTACGAGGGTGAGACCAACGGTGTGTAGTCACACTGTGCGGAGTCCCGAGTAGATAAGACATAGAGGACACTAGCATGAGACAGCTCAGTCTTGCATGACTTCATGCGCAATACCCCACATTCATGTACTCTGGAAAATTCATCTAAGACATTCAACCGCTCCTGTTGTTCACCATCCCGCTGCTCCCGTGCCCTCCATAATCATTGGAGTCGTGTCCGCAAACTCCGGATTTGCGTGCGTGAAGAACCGAAAGTCCAAGTGAAGTGAACTACCGGTGGTGCCTGTTGAAGATTCGCCCCTCTGCATGCCAAAGTGCGGCGCCGGGAGGCGCCGACGAGCCGCCAGCGAGAGGAAATTACTCGTCGACGGATCAGGCGACTCACGGATTGCTCGGATCCTAAAATGCAGGATTGCCCCTGAAAGTTGATGAGTCGCTGAATCCGGTGGAAGTTGTTTCACCGGAATCGAACAACTATCGAGGGAGATATGGGCTTCCAAAGTTGGGGTGTGTGCGGCGGTTCTGGGAGCCGGCCGCGGTTCGACTTCCGGTGAATAATCTACCGGAACGAGTAACAAAATGCCATCTGGGGATTTTGCTCCGGAAGGTCTGCCGAGGCGTCCGGTGGATGATCCGCCGGATTTCAGGAGTGCAGTTTGTTACTGAGGGACTTAGCCAAAATCCTGGCTCGGAGTCCGAAACTCAGTAGTACAGTTTGTTACTCGGGGACTTTGTCAAAATTCCGACTGGAGGTCCGCCAACAGGCTTCGACCCACATCGATCCCCATCACCAAACTCGATGATTAACTCATCGAAACATACCCCAAAGGCGCGAGGGGCGCTGCCACTACGCGTAGGGACATCTGCGCCTCCGGAATGGCGTTTTGATGGGTCCTTGATGTGTGAGGGCGCCTCGGCGGGCGACGTGGTGCGCGCCGCCGACTGAGCGGCTGATTTGGGGTGCTGCGCTCCGGATGACGTAGCGGGAGCTACGGTGATCCGAATTGCGCACGGTTTGGTGCGTTAGAGAGCTCATGACTAGCCCTACAAATGTTCAGATCATGTCCATGTTAAAAAACTAATGCAAAATTGCATTCTTCCCTTCGCAAAAGTGACTGTCTCGCAAATACCTTCAACTCCAAGAAACATAGCGTGAGGCGACCAGAAAGCTCACGCTCAGACTCAGAACCCGCACAAAACATAGCCGTGAAC
Organism: Penium margaritaceum; assembly: GCA_023375785.1. Lineage (NCBI taxonomy): Eukaryota > Viridiplantae > Streptophyta > Zygnematophyceae > Desmidiales > Peniaceae > Penium > Penium margaritaceum. The sequence goes on along the minus strand of SZWC01000347.1, from coordinate 249,991 downwards.
GCAGAAGACCCGCCGGGGCACGTTGGAACTGCCTCCACCCGGGGACCGGTTTCTGACAAAGGGTTATGGGCCCACGGCCCTGACCGGTCTACACAACGCTCACGGCTTTCGCAGCGGATGGGATTGTCGTCGGGGACGATATCACCATCAAACTCTGAGGTCCCGGAGTTGAAGACCGCGCAATGGCGCAGAAGGAGACGCAGGCCATCCAGAAGTATGCGGGCGGCCCTGGCTTTGGGCTATGGAGATGGCACTTCGAGATCCACCTCGCGCATAAGGGTGTGCTGCAGGTCATGTTGGGAACCGAAGTCCTCGACGAAGCGACAGCAACGGAAGCGCAGAAGGAGGCCTTCGCAAAGAACAACACGGAGGCGCTCATGCTGCTGGTTTCCGGGACGGCTGAGTTGCAGTGGGGCTACTTCCAAGGCTGCAAGCTGGCAGCCGAGGCTTGGCAAAGATTTTGCACCATCCATCAATCCAAGTCGCTGGTGAACAAAATCTTTGCCATGAAGCGTCTCCTGACGGTGAGAATAGAGGAGGGAGATGATGTCATCACCGCCATGCAGCAGATCGAGTCGCTCGCCTCACAGTGCAACGACGTGGGGTGGAAGATCGGCACGCAGCTGCAGGCGATGGCCCTCCTCATGGCCCTTCCTGACAGTTGGAGCCCTCTCATCACAGTATTGGGAGGATGGGCAGAGGACAAGCTCACATATGGTGCGGTCGCAGAGTACATCCGCAACGAGGCGCAGCGACGGAGTTGCGGGGAGTCCTCGTCTTCCTCATCGGCCCTCGTCATCAAAACGCGTGGTGGCCGAAGTGGGGACAAGGGAGGTGGCGGACATGGCGGCGGCAAGAAGGGCGCCAAGAAGGGTGCGTGCCGCAATTGTGGCAAGGAGGGCCAATGGGCCCGTGAGTGCACCGAGGAGGCAAAGGCCGGCGGCAAGGACGCCAAAGGGAAGAGTGCGCTCCTCAACGGCACTCAGAACCACTACCTCAAGAAGGCTAACCGGCGATGCCTTGACTCCGGAACCGAAGAGCATACCCTGGTCGAGAAGGTCGGGTTCATCAACTACACCAAGTCCAGCAAGTCCATGGTGGTCGCGAACGACAAGGTCGAGCCGGCGGCTGGCCAAGAAGATGTGGACGTGGAGGTGGTGGTTGGTGGGAAGCGGGTGCAGCGCGTGATCAAGAACGTGCAGCACGTACCTGGCTTGGCTGACATCCTAAGTGTCAGCCGCCTGACTGACAAGGGGTACGAGGTGCTCTTCAGGAGAAGAGGGGCAGTCGTGCGGAAGGACGATGGCGGCGCGACCGTGCTGGAGGCTAAGCGCGAGAGAGGCCTCTACATTGTGGAGACCAAGGTGATCCCCGTGGCGACAGATTCAGCAGATTCGCAGGAACGCACTGTCAACCTGGCCAAAGGAGGGGAGCTGATCTGGAGCTCTGACACCGACGACTGGGACATTGGTCAGAAACACAGTGGTCAGAAACACAGTGGTAAAAAACACACTAGTCAGAAAGACAGTGGTCAGAAACACACTGGTCAGAAACACACTGGTCAGAAACACACTGGTCAGAAACACAGTGGTCAGAAACACAGTGGTCAGAGACACAGTGGTCAGAAACACAGTGGTCAGAAACACAGTGGTCAGAAATACACTGGTCAGAAACACAGTGGTCAGAAACACAGTGGTCAGAAACACAGTTGTCAGAAAAACAGTGGTCAGAAACACAGTGGTCAGAAACACACTGGTCAGAAACACAGTGGTCAGAAACACACTGGTCAGAAACACGGTGGTCAGAAACACAGTGGTCAGAAACACAGTGGTCAGAAATACACTAGTCAGAAACACAGTGGTCAGAAACACAGTGGTTAGAAACACACTGGTCAGAAACACAGTGCTCAGAAACACACTGGTCAGACACACACTGGTCGGAAACACAGTGCTCAGACACACAGTGGTCAGAAACAAACTGGTCAGAAACACAGTGGTCAGAAGCACACTGGTCAGAAACACACTGGTTTGAAACACACTGGTCCGAAACACAGTGGTCAGAAACACAGTGGTTAGAAACACACTGGTCAGAAACACAGTGATCAGAAACACACTGGTCAGAAACACAGCGGTCAGAAACACAGTGGTCAGAAACATAGTGGTCAGAAACATAGTGGCCAGAAACAAAGTGGTCAGAAAGACACTGGTCAGAAACACAGTGGTCAGAAACACACTGGTCGGACACACACTGGTCAGAAACACAGTGGTCAGAAACACTGTGGTCAGAAACACACTGGTCAGAAGCACAGTGGTCAGAAACACACTGGTCAGAAACACACTGGTCAGAAATACAGTGGTCAGAAACACGGTGGTCACAAACACAGTGGTAAAAAGCACAGTGGTCAGAAACACACTGGTCAGAAACACACTGGTCAGAAACACAGTGGTCAGAAACACACTCGTCAGAAATACAGTGGTCAGAAACACAGTGGTCAGAAACACACTGGTCAGAAACACAGTGGTCAGAAACACACTTGTCAGAGCAACAGTGGTCAGAAACACACTGGTCAGAAACACAGTGGTCAGAAACACACTCGTCAGAAATACAGTGGTCAGAAACACAGTGGTCAGAAACACACCGGTCAGAAGCACAGTGGTTAGAAACACACTTGTCAAAAACACAGTGGTCAGAAACACACTGGTCAGAAACACAGTGGTCAGAAACACAGTTGTCAAAAACACAGTGCTCAGAAACACAGTGGTCAGAAACACAATGGTCAGAAACGCAGTGGTCAGAAACACAGTGGTCATAAATACAGTGGTCAGAAACACAGTTGTCAGGAACACACTGGTCAGAAACACAGTGGTCAGAGGCACAGTGGTCAGAAACACAGTGGTCCGAAACACAGTGGTCAGAAACACAGTGGTCAGACACACACTGGTCAGAAACACACTGGTCAGAAACGCACTGGTCAGAAACACACTGGTCAGAAACACCGTGGACAGAAACACAGTGGTCAGAAACACAGTTGTCAAAAACACAGTGCTCAGAAACACAGTGGTCAGAAACACAATGGTCAGAAACGCAGTGGTCAGAAACACAGTTGTCAGAAACACAGTGGTCAGAAACACACTGGTCAGAAACACAATGATCATAAACACACTTGTCAGAAACACAGTGCTAAGAAACATACTAGTCAGAAAGACAGTGGTCAGAAACACACTGGTCAGAAACACACTGGTCAGAAACACACTGGTCAGAAACACACTGGTCAGAAACACACTGGTCAGAAACACAGTGGTCAGAAACACAGTGGTCAGAAACACAGTTGTCAGAAACACACTGGTCAGAAACACACTGGTCAGAAACACACTGGTCAGAACCGCACTGGTCAGAAACACACTGGTCAGAACCGCACTGGTCAGAAACACACTGGTCAGAACCGCACTGGTCAGAAACACACTGGTCAGAACCGCACTGGTCAGAAACACACTGGTCAGACACACACTGGTCAGAAACACAGTGGTCAAAAACACGGTGGTCACAAACACAGTGGTCAGAAACACAGTGGTCAGAAACACAGTGGTCAGAAACACACTGGTCAGACACACAGTGGTCAGAAACACAGTGGTCAGAAGCACAAAGGTCAGAAACAAAGTGGTCAGAAACACAGTGGTAAAAAACACAGTGGTCAGAAACACATTGCTCAGAAACACAATGGTCAGAGACACAGTGGTCATAAACACACTGGTCAGAAACACAGTGGTCAAAAACACACTGGTAAGAAACAGAGTGGTCAGAAACACACCGGTCAGACACACACTGGTCAAAACACAGTGGCCAGAGCACAGTGGTCAGAAACACAGTGGTCAGAAACACATTGGTCAGAAACACAGTGGTCAGAAACACACTGGTCAGAAACACACTGGTCAGAAACACAGTGGTCAGAAACACGGTGGTGAGAAACACACTGTTCAGAAACACAGTGGTCAGAAACACGTTGGTGAGAAACACAGTGGTCAGAAACACAGTGGTCAGAAACACAGTGGTCAGAAACACACTGGTCAGAAACACAGTGGTCAGAAACACAGTGGTCAGAAACACAGTGGTCAGAAACACAGTGGTTAGAAACACAATCATCAGAAACACACTGGTCAGAAATACAGTGGTCAGAAACACACTTGTCAGAAACACACTGGTCAAAAACACAGTGGTCAGAAACACAGTGGTCAGAAACACACTGGTCAGAAACACATTGGTCAGAAACACACTGGTCAGAAACACAGTGGTCAGAAACACACTGATCAGAAACACAATGGTCCGAAGCACACTGGTCAGAAACACACTGGTTAGAAACACACTGGACAGAAACACAGTGGTCAGAAATGCAGTGGTCAGAAACACAGTGGTCAGAAGCATAGTGGTCAGAATCACAGTGGTCAGAAACACACTGGTCAGAAACACAGTGGTCAGAAACACAGTGGTCAGAAACACACTGGTCAGAAACACAGTGGTCAGAAACACACAGGTCAGAAACACAATGGTCCGAAGCACACTGGTCAGAAACACACTGGTTAGAAACACACTGGACAGAAACACAGTGGTCAGAAGTGCAGTGGTCAGAAACACAGTGGTCAGAAGCATAGTGGTCAGAATCACAGTGGTCAGAAACACACTGGTCAGAAACACAGTGGTCAGAAACACAGTGGTCAGAAACACACTAGTCAGAAACACTGTTGTCAGAAACACACTGGTCAGAAACATACTGATCAGAAACACAGTGGTCAGAAACACAGTGGTCAAAAACACGGTGGTCACAAACACGGTGGTCAGAAACACAGTGGTCAGAAACACAGTGGTCAGAAACACACTGGTCAGACACAGAGTGGTGAGAAACACAGTGGTCAGAAGCACACTGGTCAGAAACAAAGTGGTCAGAAACACAGTGGTCAAAAACACAGTGGTCAGAAACACATTGCTCAGAAATACAATGGTCAGAGACACAGTGGTCATAAACACACTGGTCAGAAACACAGTGGTCAGAAACACACTGGTCAGAAACACAGTGGTCAGAAACACACCGGTCAGACACACACTGGTCAAAACGCAGTTGCCAGATCACAGTGGTCAGAAACACAGTGGTCAGAAACACAGTGGTCAGAAACACAGTGGTCAGAAACACAGTGGTCAGAAACACACTGGTCAGAAACACAGTGGTCAGAAACACGGTGGTGAGAAACACACTATTCAGAAACACAGTGGTCAGAAACACGTTGGTGAGAAACACAGTGGTCAGAAACACAGTGGTCAGAAACACAGTGGTCAGAAACACACTGGTCAGAAACACAGTGGTTAGAAACACAGTGGTCAGAAACACAGTGGTCAGAAACACAGTGGTCAGAAACACAGTGGTCAGAAACACAGTGGTCAGAAACACACTGGTCAGAAACACAGTGGTTAGAAACACAGTGGTCAGAAACACAGTGGTCAGAAACACAGTGGTTAGAAACACAGTCGTCAGAAACACACTGGTCAGAAATACAGTGGTCAGAAACACACTTGTCAGAAACACACTGGTCAGAAACACAGTGGTCAGAAACACAGTGGTCAGAAACACACTGGTCAGAAACACAGTGGTCATAAACACACTGGTCAGAAACACAGTGGTCATAAACACACTGGTCAGAAACACAGTGGTCAGAAACACACTGGTCAGAAACACAGTGGTCAGAAACACAGTGGTCAGAAACACACTGGTCAGAAACACAGTGGTCATAAACACACTGGTCAGAAACACAGTGGTCATAAACACACTGGTCAGAAACACAATTGTCCGAAGCACACTGGTCAGAAACACACTGGTTAGAAACACACTGGGCAGAAACACAGTGGTCAGAAATGCAGTGGTCAGAAACACAGTGGTCAGAAGCATAGTGGTCAGAATCACAGTGGTCAGAAACACACTGGTCAGAAACACAGTGGTCAGAAACACAGTGGTCAGAAACACACTGGTCAGAAACACACTGGTCATAAACGAAATGGTCAGAATCACACTGGTCAAAAACACAGTGGTCAGAAACACAGTGGTCAGAAACACAGTGGTCAGAAATACAGTGGTCAGAATCACAATGGTCAGAAACACAATGGTCAGAAACACAGTGGCCAGAAACACACTGGTCAGAAACACACTGGTCAGAATCACAGTGGTCAGAAACACACTGGTCAGAATCACAGTGGTCAGAAACACAGTGGTCAGAAACACACTGGTCAGAAACACAGTTGTCAGAAACACACTGGTCAGAAACACAGTGGTCAGAAACACACTGGTCAGAAACACAGTGGTCAAAAGCACAATGGTCAGAAACACAGTGGTCAGAAACACACTGGTCAGAAACACAGTTGTCAGAAACACACTGGTCAGAAACACAGTGGTCAGAAACACACTGGTCAGAAACACAGTGGTCAAAAGCACAATGGTCAGAAACACACCGGTCAGAAACACAGTGGTCAGAAACACAGTGGTAAAAAACACACTAGTCAGAAAGACAGTGGTCAGAAACACAGTGGTCAGAAACACACTGGTCAGAAACACACTTGTCAGAAGCATAGTGGTCAGAAACACAGTAGTCAGAAACACACTCGTCAGAAACACACTGGTCAGAAACACAGTGGTCAGAAACACAGGGGTCAGAAACACACTGGTCAGAAACACAGTGGTCAGAAACACAGTGGTCAGAAACACACTGGTCAGAAACACAGTGGTCAGAAACACAGGGGTCAGAAACACACTGGTCAGAAACACAGTGGTCAGAAACACAGTGGTCAGAAGCACAGTGGTCAGAAACACAGTGGTCAGAAACACTGTGGTGAGAAACACATTGGTCATAAACACTGTGGTCAGAAACACACTGGTCAGAAACACACTGGTCAGAAACACAGTGGTCAGAAACACACTGGTCAGAAACACAATGGTCCGAAGCACACTGGTCAGAAACACACTGGTTAGAAACACACTGGACAGAAACAAAGTAGTCAGAAGTGCAGTGGTCAGAAACACAGTAGTCAGAAGCATAGTGGTCAGAATCACAGTGGTCAGAAACACACTGGTCAGAAACACAGTGGTCAGAAACACAGTGGTCAAAAACACACTGGTCAGAAACACACTGGTCATAAACGAAATGGTCAGAATGACACTGGTCAGAAACACAGTGGTCAGAAACACAGTGGTCAGAAACACAGTGGTCAGAATCAAAGTGGTCAGAAACACACTGGTCAGAACCCCAGTGGCCAGAAACACACTGGTCAGAAACACACTGGTCAGAAACACAGTGGTCAGAAACACACTGGTCAGAAACACAGTGGTCAGAAACACAGTGGTCAGAAACACACTGGTCAGAAACACAGTGGTCAGAAACACACTGGTCAGAAACACACTGGTCAGAAACACAGTGGTCAGAAACACACTGGTCAGAAACACAGTGGTCAGAAACACAGTGGTCAGAAACACACTGGTCAGAAACACGGTTGTCAGAAACACAATGGTCAGAAACACACTGGTCGGAAACACAGTGGTCAGAAACACAGTGGTAAAAAACACACTAGTCAGAAAGACAGTGGTCAGAAACACAGTGGTCAGAAACACACTAGTCAGAAACACACTGGTCAGAAACACACTTGTCAGAAGCATAGTGGTCAGGAACACAGTGGTTAGAAACACACTCGTCAGAAACACACTGGTCAGAAACACAGTGGTCAGAAACACAGTGGTCAGAAACACACTGGTCAGAAACACAGCGGTGAGAAACACAGTGGTCAGAAGCACACTGGTCAGAAACACAGTGGTCAGAAACACTGTGGTCAGAAACGCAGTGGTCAGAAACACTGTGGTCAGAAACACAGTGGTCAGAAACACACTGGTCAGAAACAAAGTGGTCAGAAACACACTGGTCAGAAACACAATGATCAGAAGCACACTGGTCAGAAACACACTGGTTAGAAACACACTGAACAGAAACACAGTGGTCAGAAATGCAGTGGTCAGAATCACAGTGGTCAGAAACATAGTGGTCAGAATCACAGTGGTCAGAAACACACTGGTCAGAAACACAGTGGTCAGAAACACAGTGGTCAGAAACACACTGGTCAGAAACACACTGGTCATAAACGCACTGGTCAGAAACACACTGGTCAGAAACACAGTGGTCAGAAACACAATGGTCAGAAACACAGTGGTCACAAACACAGTGGTCAGAATCACAGTGGTCAGAAACACACTGGTCATAAACACAGTGGCAAGAAACACACTGGTCAGAAACACACTGGTCAGAAACACAGTGGTCAGAAACACACTGGTCAGAAACACAGTGGTCACAAACACAGTGGTCAGAAACACACTGGTCAGAAACACAGTGGCAAGAAACACACTGGTCAGAAACACACTGGTCAGAAACACAGTGGTCAGAAACACACTGGTCAGAAACACAGTGGTCACAAACACAGTGGTCAGAAACACACTGGTCAGAAACACAGTTGTCAGAAACACACTGGTCAGAAACACAGTGGTCAGAAACACACTGGTCAGAAACACAGTGGTCAAAAGCACAATGGTCAGAAACACACTGGTCAGAAACACAGTGGTCAGAAACACAGTGGTCAGAAGTACACTGGTCAGAAACACAGTGGTCAGAAACACACTGGTCAGAAGCACAGTGGTCAGAAACACAGTGGTCAGAAGTACACTGGTCAGAAACACAGTGGTCAGAAACACACTGGTCAGAAGCACAGTGGTCAGAAACACAGTGGTCAGAAGTACACTGGTCAGAAACACAGTGGTCAGAAACACACTGGTCAGAAGCACAGTGGTCAGAAACACAGTGGTCAGAAGTACACTGGTCAGAAACACAGTGGTCAGAAACACACTGGTCAGAAGCACAGTGGTCAGAAACACAGTGGTCAGAAGTACACTGGTCAGAAACACAGTGGTCAGAAACACACTGGTCAGAAGCACAGTGGTCAGAAACACAGTGGTCAGAAGTACACTGGTCAGAAACACAGTGGTCAGAAACACACTGGTCAGAAGCACAGTGGTCAGAAACACAGTGGTCAGAAGTACACTGGTCAGAAACACAGTGGTCAGAAACACACTGGTCAGAAGCACAGTGGTCAGAAACACAGTGGTCAGAAGTACACTGGTCAGAAACACAGTGGTCAGAAACACACTGGTCAGAAGCACAGTGGTCAGAAACACAGTGGTCAGAAGTACACTGGTCAGAAACACAGTGGTCAGAAACACAGTGGTCAGAAACACAGTGGTCAGAAACACACTGGTCAGAAACACAGTGGTGAGAAACACAGTGGTCAGAAACACAGTGGTCAGAAACACACTGGTCAGAAGCACAGTGGTCAGAAACACAGTGGTCAGAAGTACACTGGTCAGAAACACAGTGGTCAGAAACAAAGTGGTTAGAAACACAGTGGTCAGAAACACAGTGGTCAGAAACACAGTGGCCATAAACACAATGGTCAGAAACACAGCGGTCAGAAACACACTGGTCATAAACACAATGGTCAGAAACACAGTGGTCAGAAACACAGTGGTCAGAAACAAAGTGGTCAGAAACACAGTGGTCAGAAACAAAGTGGTCAGAAACACAGTGGTCAGAAACACAGTGGTCAGAAACACACTGCTCAGAAACACACTGGTCAGAAACACAGTGGTCAGAAACACAGTGGTCAGAAACACAGTGGTCAGAAACACACTCGTCAGAAACACACTGGTCAGAAACACAGTGGTCAGAAACACACTGCTCAGAAACACAGTGGTCAGAAACACAGTGGTCAGGAACACAGTGGTCAGAAACACACTGGTCAGAAGCACAGTGGTCAGAAACACAGTGGTCAGAAGTACACTGGTCAGAAACACAGTGGTCAGAAACACACTGCTCAGAAACACAGTGGTCAGAAACACAGTGGTCAGGAACACAGTGGTCAGAAACACACTGGTCAGAAGCACAGTGGTCAGAAACACAGTGGTCAGAAACACAGTGGTCAGAAACACACTCGTCAGAAACACACTGGTCAGAAACACAGTGGTCAGAAACACAGTGGTCAGAAACACAGTGGTCAGAAACACACTGATCAGAAACACAGTGGTCAGAAACACAGTGGTCAGACGCACACTGGTCAGAAACACAGTGGTCAGAAACACAGTGGTCAAAAACACAGAAGTCAGAAACACGGTGGTCAGAAACACTATGGTCAGAAACACAGTGGCCAGAAACACACTGGTCAGAAACACACTGGTCAGAAACACAGTGGTCAGAAACACACTGGTCAGAAACACGGTGGTCAGAAACACAGTGGTCAGAAACACACTGGTCAGAAACACAGTTGTCAGAAACACACTGGTCAGAAACACAGTGCTCAGAAACACACTGGTCAGAAACACAGTGCTCAGAAACACACTGGTCAGAAACACAGTGCTCAGAAACACACTGGTCAGAAACACAGTGCTCAGAAACACACTGGTCAGAAACACAGTGCTCAGAAACACACTGGTCAGAAACACAGTGCTCAGAAACACACTGGTCAGAAACACAGTGCTCAGAAACACACTGGTCAGAAACACAGTGCTCAGAAACACACTGGTCAGAAACACAGTGCTCAGAAACACACTGGTCAGAAACACAGTGCTCAGAAACACACTGGTCAGAAACACAGTGCTCAGAAACACACTGGTCAGAAACACAGTGCTCAGAAACACACTGGTCAGAAACACAGTGCTCAGAAACACACTGGTCAGAAACACAGTGCTCAGAAACACACTGGTCAGAAACACAGTGCTCAGAAACACACTGGTCAGAAACACAGTGCTCAGAAACACACTGGTCAGAAACACAGTGCTCAGAAACACACTGGTCAGAAACACAGTGCTCAGAAACACACTGGTCAGAAACACAGTGCTCAGAAACACACTGGTCAGAAACACAGTGCTCAGAAACACACTGGTCAGAAACACAGTGCTCAGAAACACACTGGTCAGAAACACAGTGCTCAGAAACACACTGGTCAGAAACACAGTGCTCAGAAACACACTGGTCAGAAACACAGTGCTCAGAAACACACTGGTCAGAAACACAGTGCTCAGAAACACACTGGTCAGAAACACAGTGCTCAGAAACACACTGGTCAGAAACACAGTGGTGAGAAACACAGTGGTCAGAAGCACACTGGTCAGAAACACAATGGTCAGAAACACTGTGGTCAGAAACACAGTGGTCAGAAACACTGTGGTCAGAAACACAGTGATCAGAAACACACTGGTCAGAAACACAATGGTAAGAAGCACACTGGTCAGAAACACACCGGTTAGAAACACACTGGAAAGAAACACAGCGGTCAGAAATGCACTGGTCAGAAACACAGTTGTCAGAAACATAGTGGTCAGAATCACAGTGGTCAGAAACACACTGGTCAGAAACAAAGTGGTCAGAAACACAGTGGTCAGAAACACACTGGTCAGAAACACAGTGGTCAGAAACACA
>SZWC01000347.1:223318-238329 GCA_023375785.1 Penium margaritaceum | reverse complement strand
TGGTCAGAAACACAGTGGTCAGAAACACAGTGGTCATAAACACAATGGTCAGAAACACAGTGGTCAGAAACACACTGGTCATAAACACAATGGTCAGAAACACAGTGTTCATAAACACGGTGGTCAGAAACACAGTGGTCAGAAACACAGTGGTCAGAAACACAGTGGTCAGAAACACAGTGGTCAGAAACACGGTTGTCAGAAACACACTGGTCAGAAAGACAGTGGTCAGAAACACACTGGTCAGAAACACAGTGGTCAGAAACACAGTGGTCAGAAACACAGTGGTCAGAAACACAGTGGTCAGAAACACAGTGGTCAGAAACACGGTTGTCAGAAACACACTGGTCAGAAAGACAGTGGTCAGAAACACACTGGTCAGAAACACAGTGGTCAAAAGCACAAAGGTCAGAAACACACTGGTCGGAAACACAGTGGTCAGAAACACAGTGGTAAAAAACACACAGGTCTGAAAGACAGTGGTTAGAAACACAGTGGTCAGAAACACACTGGTCGGAAACACAGTGGTCAGAAACACAGTGGTAAAAAACACACAGGTCTGAAAGACAGTGGTTAGAAACACAGTGGTCAGAAACACACTGGTCAGAAACACACTGGTCAGAAACACACTTGTCAGACGCAAAGTGTTCAGAAACACAGTGGTCAGACCACACTCGTCAGAAAGACACCGGTCAGAAACACACTGGTCAGAAACACAGTGGTCATAAGCACACTGGTCAGAAACACAGTGGTGAGAAACACAGTGGTCAGAAGCACACTGGTCAGAAACACAATGGTCAGAAACACTGTGGTCAGAAACACAGTGGTCAGAAACACTGTGGTCAGAAACACAGTGGTCAGAAACACTGTGGTCAGAAACACAGTGATCAGAAACACACTGGTCAGAAACACAATGGTAAGAAGCACACTGGTCAGAAACACACTGGTTAGAAACACACTGGACAGAAACACAGCGGTCAGAAATGCACTGGTCAGAAACACAGTGGTCAGAAACATAGTGGTCAGAATCACAGTGGTCATAAACACCCTGGTCAGAAACACAGTGGTCAGAAACACAGTGGTCAGAAACACACTGGTCAGAAACACAGTGGTCAGAAACACACTGGTCGGAAACACATTGGTGAGAAACACAGTGGTGAGAAACACAGTGGTCAGAAACACACTGGTCAGAAGCACAGTGGTCGGAAACACAGTGGTCAGAAATACACTGGTCAGAAACACAAGGGTCAGAAACAAAGTGGTTAGAAACCCAGTGGTCAGAAACACAGTGGTCAGAAACACAGTGGTCATAAACACAATGGTCAGAAACACAGTGGTCAGAAACACACTGGTCATAAACACAATTGTCAGAAACACAGTGTTCAGAAACACAGTGGTCAGAAACACAGTGGTCAGAAACACAGTGGTCAGAAACACAGTGGTCAGAAACACAGTGGTCAGAAACACAGTTGTCAGAAACACACTGGTCAGAAACACAGTGGTCAGAAACACACTGGTCAGAAACACAGTGGTCAGAAACACACTGGTCAGAAACACAGTGGTCAAAAGCACAAAGGTCAGAAACACACTGGTCGGAAACACAGTTGTCAGAAACACAGTGGTAAAAAACACACTAGTCAGAAAGACTGGTTAGAAACACAGTGGTCAGAAACACACTGGTCATAAACACACTGGTCAGAAACACACTTGTCAGACGCAAAGTGTTCAGAAACACAGTGGTCAGACCACACTCGTCAGAAAGACACTGGTCAGAAACACAGTGGTCAGAAACACAGTGGTCAGAAACACACTGGTCAGAAACACAGTGGTGAGAAACACAGTGGTCAGAAGCACACTGGTCAGAAACACAGTGGTCAGAAACACACTGGTCAGAAACACACTGGTCAGAAACACACTGGTCAGAAACACAGTGGTCAGAAAAAAAGTGGTCAGAAACACACTGGTCTGAAACACGGTGGTAAGAAAGACAATTGTCAGGAACACACTGGTCAGAAACACACCGGTCAAAAACACACTGGTCAGAAACACAGTGGTCAGAAACACACTGGTCAGAAACACACCGGTCAGAAACACACTAGTCAGAAACACACTGGTCAGAAACACACTGGTCAGAAACACAGTGGTCAGAAACACGGTGATAAGAAACAAAGTGGTCAGAAACACACTGGTCAGAAACACACTGGTCAGGAACACACTGGTCAGAACCACACTGGACAGAAACACAGTGGTGAGAAACACACTGGTCAGGAACACACTGGTCAGAACCACACTGGACAGAAACACAGTGGTGAGAAACACACTGGTCAGGAACACACTGGTCAGAACCACACTGGACAGAAACACAGCGGTCAGAAACACACTCGTCAGAAACACAGTGGTCAGAAACAAAGTGGTCAGAAACACACTGGTCAGAAACACAGTGGTCAGAAACACAGTGGTCAGAAACACAATGGTCAGAAACACAGTGGTCAGAAACACACTGGTCAGAACCATAGTGGTCATAAACAAAGTGGTCAGAAACACACTGGTCAGAAACACAGTGGTCAGAAACATAATGGTTAGAAACACACTGTTCAGAACCACATTGGTCAAAAACACAGTGGTCAGAAACACAGTGGTTAGAAACACAGTGGTCAGAAACACACTGGTCAGAAACACACTGGTCAGAATCACATTGGTCAGAAACACATTGTTCAGAAACACAGTGGACAGAAACACAATGGTCAGAAACACAATGGTCAGAAACACACTAGTCAGAAACACTCTGGTCATAAACACACTGGTCAGAAACAGACTGGTCAGAAACAAACTGGTCAGAAACACACAGGTCAGAAACACGGTGGTCAGAAACACACTGGTCAGAAACACAGTGGTCAGAAACAAAGTGGTCAGAAACACACTGGTCAGAAACACAGTGGTCAGAAACATAGTGGTAAGAAATACACTGGTCAGAAACACACTGGTCATAAACACTCTGGTCAGAAACGCACTGGTTAGAAACACAATGGTCAGAAACACAGTGGTCAGAAACACAGTGGTCAGAAACACAGTGGTCAGAAACACACTGGTCAGACATACAGTAGTCAGGAAAACACTGGTCAGAAACACAGTGGTCAAAAACACAGTGGCCAGAAACACAGTGGTAAGAAACACACTAAACAGAAACACAGTGGTTTGAAACACAGTGGTCAGAAACAAAAGTGGTCAAAAACACAGTGGTCAGAAACACACTGGTCAGAAACACAGTGGTCAGAAACACAGTGGTCCAGAACACAGCAGTCAGAAGCACAGTGGTCAGAAACACAGTGGTCAGAAACACAGTGGTCAGAAACACAGTGGTCAGAAACACACTGGTCAGAAAAACACTGGTCAGAAACACAGTGGTGAGAAACACAGTGTTCAGGAACACAGTGGTCAGAAACATAGTGGTCAGAAACACGCTGGTCAGAAACACACTGGTCAGAAAAACAGTGGTCAGAAACACACTGGTCAGAAACACAATGGCCAGAAACACAGTGGTCAGAAACACAGTGGTCAGAAACACACTTAACAGAAACACAGTGGTCAGAAACATAGTGTTCAGAAACATAGTGGTCAGAAACACAGCGGTCAGAAACACACTGGTCAGAAACACACTGGTCAGAAACAAAGTGGTCAGAAACACACTGGTCAGAAACATAGTCGTCAGAAACAAATAGTCAGAAACACAATGGTCAGAAACACACTGGTTAGAAACACAGTGGTCAGAAACACACTGGTCACAAACACACTGGTCAGAAACACAGTGGTCAGAAACACACTGGTCAGAAACACAGTGTTCAGAAACACACTGGTCATAAACACACTGGTGAGAAACACACTGGTCGGAAATGCACTGGTCAGAAACACAAAGGTCAGAAACACAGTGGTCAGAAACACAGTGGTCAGAAACATAGTGGTCAGAAACACACTGGTCAGAAACACACTGGTCAGAAACACAGTGGTCAGAAACACACTGGTCACAAAACACAGTGGTCAGAAACACAGTGGTCAGAAACACACGAAACAGAAACGCAGTGGTCAGAAACACAGTGGTCAGAATCACACTGGTCAGAAACACACTGGTCATAACCACAGTGGTCCGGAACACAGTGGTCAGAAACATAGTGGTCAGAAACACACGAAACAGAAACGCAGTGGTCAGAAACACAGTGGTCAGAATCACACTGGTCAGAAACACACTGGTCAGAAACACAGTGGTCCGGAACGCAGTGGTCAGAAACACAGTAGTCAGAAACACAGTGGTCAGAAACACAGTGGTCAGAAACAAAGTGGTCAGAAACACAGTGGTCAGAAACACACTGGTCAGAAACACAGTGGTCAGAAACACATTGCTCAGAAACACAGTGGTCAGAAACACACTGGTCAGAAACACAGTGGTCAGAACCAAAGAGTCAGAAACACAATGGTCAGAAACACACTGGTAAGAAACACACTGGTCAGAAACACAGTGGTCAGAAACACACTGGTCAGAAACACAGTGGTCAGAAACACAGTGGTCAGAAACATAGTGGTCAGAAACACACTAAACAGAAACACAGTGGTCAGAAACACAATGGTCAGAAACACAGTGGTCAGAAACACACTGGTCATAACCACAGTGGTCCGGAACACAGTGGTCAGAAACACAGTGGTCAGAAACACACTGGTCATAACCACAGTGGTCCGGAACACAGTGGTCAGAAACATAGTGGTCAGAAACACACTGGTCAGAAACACACTGGTCAGAAACACAGTGGTCAGAAACACAGTGGTCAGAAACACAGTGGTCAGAGACACAGTGGTCAGAAACACAGTGGTCAGAAACACACTAAACAGAAACAGAGTGGTCAGAAACACAGTGGTGAGAAACACAGTGGTCACAAACACACTGGTCATAAACACACTGGTCAGAAACACACTAGTCAGAAACACATTGGTCAGAAACACACTGGTCAGAAACACAGTGGTCAGAAACACAATGGTCAGAAACACACTGGTCATAAACACACTGGTCAGAAACACAGTGGTCAAAAACACACTGGTCAGAAAGACACTGGTCAGAAACACAGTGGTCAGAAACACACTGGTCAGAAACAGACTGGTCAGAAACACAGTGGTCAGAAACACAGTGGTCAGAAACACAGTGGTCAGAAACACAGTGGTCAGAAATACAGTGGTCAAAAACACACTGTTCAGAAACACACTGGTCTGAAACACAGTGGTCAGGAACAAAGTGGTCAGAAACACACTGGTCAGAAACACAGTGGTCAGAAACACATTGGTCAGAAACACACTGGTCAGAAACACAGTGGTCAGAAACACACTGGTCAGAAACACACTGGTCAGAAACACAATGGTCAGAAACACAGTGGTCAGAAACACACTAAACAGAAACACAGTGGTCAGAAACATAGTGGTCAGAAACACAGTGGTCAGAAACACGGTGGTCAGAAACACACTGGTCAGAAACACAGTGGTCAGAAACACAGTGGTCAGAAACACACTGGTCAGAAACACAGTGGTCAGAAACACAATGGTCAGAAACACACTGGTCAGAAACACAGTGGTCAGAAACATACTGGTCAGAAACACAGTGGTCAGAAACATACTGGTCAGAAACACAGTGGTCAGAAACATACTGGTCAGAAACACAGTGGTCAGAAACATACTGGTCAGAAACACAGTGGTCAGAAACATACTGGTCAGAAACACAGTGGTCAGAAACATACTGGTCAGAAACACAGTGGTCAGAAACATACTGGTCAGAAACACAGTGGTCAGAAACATACTGGTCAGAAACACAGTGGTCAGAAACATACTGGTCAGAAACACAGTGGT
The DNA here is from genome assembly GCA_023375785.1 of Penium margaritaceum. NCBI lineage: Eukaryota > Viridiplantae > Streptophyta > Zygnematophyceae > Desmidiales > Peniaceae > Penium > Penium margaritaceum. The sequence goes on along the minus strand of SZWC01000347.1, from coordinate 232,449 downwards.
CAGAAACATACTGGTCAGAAACACAGTGGTCAGAAACATACTGGTCAGAAACACAGTGGTCAGAAACATACTGGTCAGAAACACAGTGGTCAGAAACATACTGGTCAGAAACACAGTGGTCAGAAACATACTGGTCAGAAACACAGTGGTCAGAAACATACTGGTCAGAAACACAGTGGTCAGAAACATACTGGTCAGAAACACAGTGGTCAGAAACATACTGGTCAGAAACACAGTGGTCAGAAACATACTGGTCAGAAACACAGTGGTCAGAAACATACTGGTCAGAAACACAGTGGTCAGAAACATACTGGTCAGAAACACAGTGGTCAGAAACATACTGGTCAGAAACACAGTGGTCAGAAACATACTGGTCAGAAACACAGTGGTCAGAAACATACTGGTCAGAAACACAGTGGTCAGAAACATACTGGTCAGAAACACAGTGGTCAGAAACATACTGGTCAGAAACACAGTGGTCAGAAACATACTGGTCAGAAACACAGTGGTCAGAAACATACTGGTCAGAAACACAGTGGTCAGAAACATACTGGTCAGAAACACAGTGGTCAGAAACATACTGGTCAGAAACACAGTGGTCAGAAACATACTGGTCAGAAACACAGTGGTCAGAAACATACTGGTCAGAAACACAGTGGTCAGAAACATACTGGTCAGAAACACAGTGGTCAGAAACATACTGGTCAGAAACACAGTGGTCAGAAACATACTGGTCAGAAACACAGTGGTCAGAAACATACTGGTCAGAAACACAGTGGTCAGAAACACATTGGTCAGAAACACTGTGGTCAGAAACACACTGGTCAGAAACACAGTGGTCAGAAACACACTGGTCAGAAACACAGTCGTCAGAAACAAAGAGTCAGAAACGCAATGGTCAGAAACACACTAGTTAGAAACACAGTGGTCAGAAACACACTGGTCAGAAACACACTGGTCAGAACCACAGTGGTCAGAATCACAATGGTCAGAAACACACTGGTCAGAAACACAGTGGTCAGAAACACACTTGTCAGAAACACACTGGTCAGAAACACAGTGGTCAGAAACACACTGGTCAGAAACACACTGGTCAGAACCACAGTGGTCAGAATCACAATGGTCAGAAACACACTGGTCAGAAACACAGTGGTCAGAAACACACTTGTCAGAAACACACTGGTCAGAAACACAGTGTTCAGAAACACACTGGTCAGAAACACAGTGGTGAGAAACACACTGGTCAGAAACACAATGGTCTGAAACACACTAGTCAGAAACACACTTGTCAGAAACACACTGGTCAGAAACAGACTGGTCAGAAACACAGTGGTGAGAAACACACTGGTCAGAAACACAATGGTCTGAAACACACTAGTCAGAAACACACTTGTCAGAAACACACTGGTCAGAAACAGACTGGTCAGAAACACAGTGGTCAGCAACACAGTGGTCAGGAACACAGTGGTCAGAAACACGGTGGTCATAAACACACTGGTCAGAAACACACTGGTCAGAAACAAAGTGGTCAGAAACAAAGTGGTCAGAAACACAGTGGTCAGAAACACACTGGTCAGAAACACAGTGGTCAGAAACACAGTGGTCAGGAACACAGTGGTCAGAAACACGGTGGTCATAAACACACTGGTCAGAAACACACTGGTCAGAAACAAAGTGGTCAGAAACAAAGTGGTCAGAAACACAGTGGTCAGAAACACACTGGTCATAAACACACTAGTCAGAAACACACTGGTCGGAAATGCACTGGTCAGAAACACAAAGGGCAGAAACACAGTGGTCAGAAACACAGTGGTCATAAACATAGTGGTCAGAGACACACTGGTCAGAAACACACTGGTCAGAAACACACTGGTCAGAAACACACTGGTCACAAAACACAGTGGTCAGAAACACACGAAACAGAAACGTAGTGGTCAGAAACACAGTGGTCAGAATCACACTGGTCAGAAACAAACTGGTCAGAAACACAGTGGTCCGAACGTAGTGGTCAGAAACAAAGTGGTCAGAAACACAGTGGTCAGAAACAAAGTGGTCAGAAACACAGTGGTCAGAAGCACACTGGTCAGAAGCACAGTGGTCAGAAACACAGTGGTCCGAACGTAGTGGTCAGAAACAAAGTGGTCAGAAACACAGTGGTCAGAAACAAAGTGGTCAGAAACACAGTGGTCAGAAGCACACTGGTCAGAAGCACAGTGGTCAGAAACACATTGCCCAGAAACACAGTGGTCAGAAACACACTGGTCAGAAACACAGTGGTCAGAAACAAAGAGTCAGAAACACAATGGTCAGAAACACACTGGTAAGAAACACAGTGGTCAGAAACCCACTGGTCAGAAACACACTGGTCAGAAACACAATGGTCAGAAACACAGTGGTCAGAAACAAAGAGTCAGAAACACAATGGTCAGAAACACACTGGTAAGAAACACAGTGGTCAGAAACCCACTGGTCAGAAACACACTGGTCAGAAACACAATGGTCAGATACACACTCGTCAAAAACACAGTGGTCAGAAACACAGTGGTCAGAAACACAGTGGCAAGAACACAGTGGTCAGAAACACACTGGTTTGAAACACACTGGTCAGAAATACACTGGTCAGAACCACAGTGGTCAGAAACACACTGGTCAGAAACACACTGGTCAGAAACACACTGGTCAGAAACACAGTGGTCAGAGGCATACTGGTCAGAAACACAGTGGTCAAAAACACAATGGTCAGAAACACACTGGTCAGAAACACAGTGGTCAGAAACACACTGGTCAGAAACACACTGGTCAGAAACACAGTGGTCATAAACCTACTGGTCAGAAACACAGTGGTCATAAACACAATGGTCAGAAACTCAATGGTCACAAAGACACTAGTCAGAAACACACTGGTCAGAAACACAGTGGTCAGAAACACACTAAACAGAAACACAGTGGTCAGAAACACAGTAGTCAGAAACACAGTGGTCAGAAACACACTAAACAGAAACACAGTGGTCAGAAACACAGTAGTCAGAAACACAGTGGTCAGAAACACACTAAACAGAAACACAGTGGTCAGAAACACAGTAGTCAGAAACACAGTGGTCAGAAACACACTAAACAGAAACACAGTGGTCAGAAACACAGTAGTCAGAAACACAGTGGTCAGAAACACACTAAACAGAAACACAGTGGTCAGAAACACAGTAGTCAGAAACACAGTGGTCAGAAACACACTGGTCAGAAACACACTGGTCAGAAACACAGTGGTCATAAACCTACTGGTCAGAAACACAGTGGTCATAAACACAATGGTCAGAAACTCAATGGTCACAAAGACACTAGTCAGAAACACACTGGTCAGAAACACACTGGTCAGAAACAGACTGGTCAGAAACACACTGGTCAGAAACACACTGGTCAGAAACACAGTGGTCAGAAACACAGTGGTCAGAAACAAAGTGGTCATAAACACACTGGTCAGATACACACAAGTATGAAACACAGTGGTCAGAAACAAAGTGGTCAGAAACACACTGGTCAGAAACATAGTGGTCAGAAACACACTGCTCAAAAACACACTGGTCAGAAACACAGTGGTCAGAAACACACTGGTCAGAAACACAGTGGTCAGAAACACAGTGGTCAGAAACACAGTGGTCAGAAACACACTAAACAGAAACACAGTGGTCAGAAACACAGTGGTCAGAAACACAGTGGTCAGAAACACACTGGTCAGAAACACACTGGTCAGAAACATAGTGGTCCGGAACACAGTGGTCAGAAACACAGAACTCAGAAACACAGTGGTCAGAAACAAAGTAGTCAGAAACACGGTGGTCAGAAACACATTGGTCAGAAACACTGTGGTCAGAAACACACTGGTCAGAAACACAGTGGTCAGAAACACACTGGTCAGAAACACAGTCGTCAGAAACAAAGAGTCAGAAACGCAATGGTCAGAAACACACTGGTTAGAAACACAGTGGTCAGAAACACACTGGTCAGAAACACAGTCGTCAGAAACAAAGAGTCAGAAACGCAATGGTCAGAAACACACTGGTTAGAAACACAGTGGTCAGAAACACACTGGTCAGAAACACAGTCGTCAGAAACAAAGAGTCAGAAACGCAATGGTCAGAAACACACTGGTTAGAAACACAGTGGTCAGAAACACACTGGTCAGAAACACAGTCGTCAGAAACAAAGAGTCAGAAACGCAATGGTCAGAAACACACTGGTTAGAAACACAGTGGTCAGAAACACACTGGTCAGAAACACAGTCGTCAGAAACAAAGAGTCAGAAACGCAATGGTCAGAAACACACTGGTTAGAAACACAGTGGTCAGAAACACACTGGTCAGAAACACAGTCGTCAGAAACAAAGAGTCAGAAACGCAATGGTCAGAAACACACTGGTTAGAAACACAGTGGTCAGAAACACACTGGTCAGAAACACACTGGTCAGAAACACAGTGGTCATAAACCTACTGGTCAGAAACACAGTGGTCATAAACACAATGGTCAGAAACTCAATGGTCACAAACACACTAGTCAGAAACACACTGGTCAGAAACACACTGGTCAGAAACACAGTGGTCAGAAACACAGTGGTCAGAAACACAGTGGTCAGAAACACACTAAACAGAAACACAGTGGTCAGAAACACAGTGGTCAGAAACACAGTGGTCAGAAACACACTGGTCAGAAACACACTGGTCAGAAACACAGTGGTCAGAAACACACTGGTCCAAAACACAGTGGTCAGAAACACAATGATCAGAAACACAGTGGTCATAAACACAGTGGTCAGAAACACACTGGTCAGAAACACACTGGCCAAAAACACACTGGTCAGAAACATAGTGGTCAGAAACACAATGGTCAGAAACACAATGGTCAGAAACACACTAGTCAGAAACACGCTGGTCAGAAACACACTGGTCAAAAACAGACTGGTCCAAAACACACTGGTCAGAAACACACTGGTCAGAAACACAGTGGTCAGAAACACAGTGGTCAGAAACACAGTGGTCATAAACATTCTGGTCAAAAACACACTTGTCTGAAACACAGTGGTCAGAAACAAAGTGGTCAGAAACACACTGGTCAGAAACACACTGGTCAGAAACACACTAGTCAGAAACACACTGGTCAGAAACACACTGGTCAGAAACAGACTGGTCAGAAACACACTGGTCAGAAACACACTAGTCAGAAACACACTGGTCGGAAATGCACTGGTCAGAAACACAAAGGTCAGAAACACAGTGGTCAGAAACGCAGTGGTCAGAAACATAGTGGTCAGAAACACACTGGTCATAAACAAACTGGTCAGAAACACAGTGGTCAGAAACATACTGGTCGGAAACACAGTGGTCAGAAACACAGTGGTCATAAACACAGTGGTGAGAAACACACTAAACAGAAACACAGTGGTCAGAAACACAGTGGTCAAAAACACAGTGGTCAGAAACACACTGGTCAGAAAGACAGTGGTCCGGAACACAGTGTTCAGAAACACAGTGGTCAGAAACACAGTGGTCAAAAACACAGTGGTCAGAAACACACTGGTCAGAAACACACTGGTAAGAAACACAGTGGTCAGAAGCACAGTGGTCAGAAACACAGTGGTCAGAAACACAGTGGTCGGAAACACAGTGGTCGGAAAGACACTGGTCAGAAACACAGTGGTCAGAAACACAGTGGTCAGAAACAAACTGGTCAGAAACACAGTGGTCCGAAACACACTGGTCAGAAACACAGTGGCTAGAAACACACTGGTCGGAAACACACTGGTCAGAAACACACTGGTCAGCAACACACTGGTCAGAAACACACTGGCCAGAAACACACTGGTCAGAAACACCCTGGTCAGAAACACATTGGTCATAAACACACTGGTCTGAAACACCGTGGTCAGAAGCACGGTGGTCAGAAAGACAGTGGTCAGAAACACAGTGGTCAGAAACACAGTGGTCCGAAACACACTGGTCAGAAACACAGTGGTCAGAAGCACAGTGGTCAGAAAGACAGTGGTCAGAAACACAGTGGTCAGAAACTCCGTGGTCAGAAACACAGTGGTCAGAAACACACGGGTCAGAAACACAGTGGTCCGAAACACACTGGTCAGAAACACAGTGGTCAGAAGCACAGTGGTCAGAAAGACAGTGGTCAGAAACACAGTGGTCAGAAACTCCGTGGTCAGAAACACAGTGGTCAGAAACACAGCGGTCAGAAACACAGTGGTCAGAAACACACTGGTCCGAAACACACTGGTCAGAAACACACTGGTCAGCAACACACTGGTCAGAAACACACTGGTCAGAAACGCACTGGTCAGAAACACACTGGTCAGAAACACAGTTGTCAGAAACACAGTGGTCAGAAACACACTGCTCAGAAACACAGTGGTCAGAAACACAGTGGTCCGAAACACAGTGGTCAGAAACACAGTGGTCAGAAACACAGTGGTCAGAAACACAGTGGTCAGAAACACAGTGGTCAGAAACACACTGGTCCGAAACACACTGGTCAGAAACAAAGTGGTCAGAAACACATTGGTAAAAAACACAATGGCTAGAAACACACTGGTCAGAAACACACTGGTCAGAAACACACTGTTCAGGGACACACTGGTCAGAAACACACTGGTCAGAAACACATTGGTCATAAACCCACTGGTCAGAAACACAATGGTCAGAAACATAGTGGCCAGAAACACACTGGTCAGAAACACACTGGTCAGAAACATAGTGGTCAGAAACACAGTGGTCAGAAACACACTGGTCAGAAACAGACTGGTCAGAAACACGGTGGTGTGAAACACACTGGTCAGAAACACAGTGGTCAGAAACGCACTGGTCTGATACACAGTGGTCAGAAAAACAGTTGTCAGAAACACACTGGTCAGAAACACACTGGTCAGAAACATAGTGGTCAGAAACAAAGTGGTCAGAAACACACTTGTCAGAAACACAGTTGTCAGAAACAAAGTGGTCAGAAACACACTGGTCAGAAACACACTGGTCAGAAACACACTGGTCAGAAACGCATTGGTCAGAAGCACAGTGGTGAGAAACACAGTGGCCAGGAAGATAGTGGTCAGAAACATAGTGGTCAGAAACACGCTGGTCAGAAACACACTGGTCAGAAACACAGTGGTCAGAAACACACTGGTCAGAAGCACAGTGGTCAGAAACTCAGTGGTCAGGAACACAGTGGTTAGAAACACACTAAATAGAAACACAGTGGTCAGAAACACAGTGTTCAGAAACACAGTGGTCAGAAACACAGTGGTCAGAAACACACTGATCAGAAACACACTGGTCAGAAACACAGTAGTAAAAAACACAGTGGTAAGAAACACAGTGGTCAGAAACACAGTGGTCAGAAACAAAGTGGTCAGAAACACAGTGGTCAGAAACACACTGGTCAGAAACACAGTGGTCAGAAACACACTGGTCAGAAACACACTGGTCAGAAACACGCTGGTCAGAAACACACTGGTCAGAAACACGCTGGTCAGAAACACACTGGTCAGAAACACGCTGGTCAGAAACACACTGGTCAGAAACACGCTGGTCAGAAACACACTGGTCAGAAACACGCTGGTCAGAAACACACTGGTCAGAAACACGCTGGTCAGAAACACACTGGTCAGAAACACGCTGGTCAGAAACACACTGGTCAGAAACACGCTGGTCAGAAACACACTGGTCAGAAACACGCTGGTCAGAAACACACTGGTCAGAAACATAGTGGTCAGAAACACAGTGGTCAGAAACACACTGGTCAGAAACACAGTGGTCAGAAACACATTGGTCAGAAACACAGTGGTCATAAACACACTGGTCAGAAACACAGTGGTCAGAAACAAAGAGTCAAAAACACAATGGTCATAAACACACTGGTTAGAAACACAGTGGTCAGAAACACACTGGTCAGAAACACACTGGTCAGAAACACACTGGTCAGAACCACAGTGGTCAAATCACAATGGTCAGAAATACAGTGGTCAGAAACACAGTGGTCAGAGACACACTGGTTAGAAACACACTGGTCAGAAACACAGTGGTCAGAAACACACTGGTCAGAAACACAGTGGTCAGAAACACAATGGTCAGAAACACAATGGTCAGAAACACACTAGTCAGAAACACAATGGTCATAAACACACTGGTCAGAAACAGACTGGTCAGAAACACAGTGGTCAGAAACAAAGTGGTCAGACACACGGTGGTCGGAAACACAGTGGTCATAAACACACTGGTCAGAAACACACTGTTCAGAAACACAGTGGTCAGAAACAAAGTGGTCAGAAACACAGTGGTCAGAAACACAATGGTCAGAAACACACTGGTCAGAAACACACTGGTCGGAAATGCACTGGTCAGAACTACAAAGGTCACAAACACAGTGGTCAGAAACACAGTGGTCAGAAACATAGTGGTCAGAAACACACTGGCCAGAAACACACTGGTCAGAAACACAGTGGTCAGAAACACACTGGTCAGAAACACAGTGGTCAGAAACACAGTGGTCAGAAACAAAGTGGTCAGAAACAAACTAAACAGAAACACAGTGGTCAGAAACACAGTGGTCAGAAACACACTGGTCAGAAACACACTGGTCAGAAACACAGTGGTCCGGAACGCAGTGGTCAGAAACACAGTAGTCAGAAACACAGTGGTCAGAAACACAGTGGTCAGAAACACAGTGGTCAGAAACAAAGTGGTCACAAACACAGTGGTCAGAAACACAGTGGTCAGAAACACAGTGGTCAGAAACACATTGGTCAGAAACACAGTGGTCAGAAACACACTGGTCAGAAACACAGTGGTCAGAAACAAAGAGTCAGAAACACAATGGTCAGACACACACTGGTTAGAAACACAGTGGTCAGAAACACACTGGTCAGAAACACACTGGTCAGAAACACACTGGTCAGAAACACACTGGTCAAAAACACAGTGGTCAGAAACACAGTGGTCAGAAACACACTAGTCAGAAACACACTGGTCAGAAACACACTGGTCAGAAAAACGCTGGTCAGAAACACACTGGTCAGAACCACATTGGTCAGAAACACACTGGTCAGAAACACACTGGTCAGAAACACAGTGGTCAGAAACACA
>SZWC01000347.1:202067-216629 GCA_023375785.1 Penium margaritaceum | reverse complement strand
TGGTCAGAAACACAGTGGTCAGAAACACAGTGGTCAGAAACATAGTGGTCAGAAACACACTGGTCAGAAACACACTGGTCAGAAACACAGTGGTCAGAAACACACTGGTCAGAAACACAGTGGTCAGAAACACAGTGGTCAAAAACAAAGTGGTCAGAAACAAACTAAACAGAAACACAGTGGTCAAAAACACAGTGGTCAGAAACACACTGGTCAGAAACACACTGGTCAGAAACACAGTGGTCCGGAACGCAGTGGTCAGAAACACAGTAGTCAGAAACACAGTGGTCAGAAACACGGTGGTCAGAAACACAGTGGTCCGAAACAAAGTGGTCACAAACATAGTGGTCAGAAACACACTGGTCAGAAACACAGTGGTCAGAAACACATTGGTCAGAAACACAGTGGTCAGAAACACACTGGTCAGAAACACAGTGGTCAAAAACAAAGAGTCAGAAACACAATGGTCAGACACACACTGGTTAGAAACTCAGTGGTCATAAACACACTGGTCAGAAACACACTGGTCAGAAACACACTGGTCAGAAACACACTGGTCAAAAACACAGTGGTCAGAAACACAGTGGTCAAAAACACAGTGGTCAGAGACACACTGGTCAGAAACACACTGGTCAGAAAAATGCTGGTCAGAAACACACTGGTCAGAACCACATTGGTCAGAAACACACTGGTCAGAAACACACTGGTCAGAAACACAGTGGTCAGAAACACAGTGGTCAGAAACACAATGGTCAGAAACACACTGGTCAGAAACACAGTGGTCAGAAACACACTGGTCAGAAACACACTAGTCAGAAACACACTAGTCAGAAACACACTAGTCAGAAACACACTAGTCAGAAACACACTAGTCAGAAACACACTAGTCAGAAACACACTAGTCAGAAACACACTAGTCAGAAACACACTAGTCAGAAACACACTAGTCAGAAACACACTAGTCAGAAACACACTAGTCAGAAACACACTAGTCAGAAACACACTAGTCAGAAACACACTAGTCAGAAACACACTAGTCAGAAACACACTAGTCAGAAACACACTAGTCAGAAACACACTAGTCAGAAACACACTAGTCAGAAACACACTAGTCAGAAACACACTAGTCAGAAACACACTAGTCAGAAACACACTAGTCAGAAACACACTAGTCAGAAACACACTAGTCAGAAACACACTAGTCAGAAACACACTAGTCAGAAACACACTAGTCAGAAACACACTAGTCAGAAACACACTAGTCAGAAACACACTAGTCAGAAACACACTAGTCAGAAACACACTAGTCAGAAACACACTAGTCAGAAACACACTAGTCAGAAACACACTAGTCAGAAACACACTAGTCAGAAACACACTAGTCAGAAACACACTAGTCAGAAACACACTAGTCAGAAACACACTAGTCAGAAACACACTAGTCAGAAACACACTAGTCAGAAACACACTAGTCAGAAACACACTAGTCAGAAACACACTAGTCAGAAACACACTAGTCAGAAACACACTAGTCAGAAACACACTAGTCAGAAACACACTAGTCAGAAACACACTAGTCAGAAACACACTAGTCAGAAACACACTAGTCAGAAACACACTAGTCAGAAACACACTAGTCAGAAACACACTAGTCAGAAACACACTAGTCAGAAACACACTAGTCAGAAACACACTAGTCAGAAACACACTAGTCAGAAACACACTAGTCAGAAACACACTAGTCAGAAACACACTAGTCAGAAACACACTAGTCAGAAACACACTAGTCAGAAACACACTAGTCAGAAACACACTAGTCAGAAACACACTAGTCAGAAACACACTAGTCAGAAACACACTAGTCAGAAACACACTAGTCAGAAACACACTAGTCAGAAACACACTAGTCAGAAACACACTAGTCAGAAACACACTAGTCAGAAACACACTAGTCAGAAACACACTAGTCAGAAACACACTAGTCAGAAACACACTAGTCAGAAACACACTAGTCAGAAACACACTAGTCAGAAACACACTAGTCAGAAACACACTAGTCAGAAACACACTAGTCAGAAACACACTAGTCAGAAACACACTAGTCAGAAACACACTAGTCAGAAACACACTAGTCAGAAACACACTAGTCAGAAACACACTAGTCAGAAACACACTAGTCAGAAACACACTAGTCAGAAACACACTAGTCAGAAACACACTAGTCAGAAACACACTAGTCAGAAACACACTAGTCAGAAACACACTAGTCAGAAACACACTAGTCAGAAACACACTAGTCAGAAACACACTAGTCAGAAACACACTAGTCAGAAACACACTAGTCAGAAACACACTAGTCAGAAACACACTAGTCAGAAACACACTAGTCAGAAACACACTAGTCAGAAACACACTAGTCAGAAACACACTAGTCAGAAACACACTAGTCAGAAACACACTAGTCAGAAACACACTAGTCAGAAACACACTAGTCAGAAACACACTAGTCAGAAACACACTAGTCAGAAACACACTAGTCAGAAACACACTAGTCAGAAACACACTAGTCAGAAACACACTAGTCAGAAACACACTAGTCAGAAACACACTAGTCAGAAACACACTAGTCAGAAACACACTAGTCAGAAACACACTAGTCAGAAACACACTAGTCAGAAACACACTAGTCAGAAACACACTAGTCAGAAACACACTAGTCAGAAACACACTAGTCAGAAACACACTAGTCAGAAACACACTAGTCAGAAACACACTAGTCAGAAACACACTAGTCAGAAACACACTAGTCAGAAACACACTAGTCAGAAACACACTAGTCAGAAACACACTAGTCAGAAACACACTAGTCAGAAACACACTAGTCAGAAACACACTAGTCAGAAACACACTAGTCAGAAACACACTAGTCAGAAACACACTAGTCAGAAACACACTAGTCAGAAACACACTAGTCAGAAACACACTAGTCAGAAACACACTAGTCAGAAACACACTAGTCAGAAACACACTAGTCAGAAACACACTAGTCAGAAACACACTAGTCAGAAACACACTAGTCAGAAACACACTAGTCAGAAACACACTAGTCAGAAACACACTAGTCAGAAACACACTAGTCAGAAACACACTAGTCAGAAACACACTAGTCAGAAACACACTAGTCAGAAACACACTAGTCAGAAACACACTAGTCAGAAACACACTAGTCAGAAACACACTAGTCAGAAACACACTAGTCAGAAACACACTAGTCAGAAACACACTAGTCAGAAACACACTAGTCAGAAACACACTAGTCAGAAACACACTAGTCAGAAACACACTAGTCAGAAACACACTAGTCAGAAACACACTAGTCAGAAACACACTAGTCAGAAACACACTAGTCAGAAACACACTAGTCAGAAACACACTAGTCAGAAACACACTAGTCAGAAACACACTAGTCAGAAACACACTAGTCAGAAACACACTAGTCAGAAACACACTAGTCAGAAACACACTAGTCAGAAACACACTAGTCAGAAACACACTAGTCAGAAACACACTAGTCAGAAACACACTAGTCAGAAACACACTAGTCAGAAACACACTAGTCAGAAACACACTAGTCAGAAACACACTAGTCAGAAACACACTAGTCAGAAACACACTAGTCAGAAACACACTAGTCAGAAACACACTAGTCAGAAACACACTAGTCAGAAACACACTAGTCAGAAACACACTAGTCAGAAACACACTAGTCAGAAACACACTAGTCAGAAACACACTAGTCAGAAACACACTAGTCAGAAACACACTAGTCAGAAACACACTAGTCAGAAACACACTAGTCAGAAACACACTAGTCAGAAACACACTAGTCAGAAACACACTAGTCAGAAACACACTAGTCAGAAACACACTAGTCAGAAACACACTAGTCAGAAACACACTAGTCAGAAACACACTAGTCAGAAACACACTAGTCAGAAACACACTAGTCAGAAACACACTAGTCAGAAACACACTAGTCAGAAACACACTAGTCAGAAACACACTAGTCAGAAACACACTAGTCAGAAACACACTAGTCAGAAACACACTAGTCAGAAACACACTAGTCAGAAACACACTAGTCAGAAACACACTAGTCAGAAACACACTAGTCAGAAACACACTAGTCAGAAACACACTAGTCAGAAACACACTAGTCAGAAACACACTAGTCAGAAACACACTAGTCAGAAACACACTAGTCAGAAACACACTAGTCAGAAACACACTAGTCAGAAACACACTAGTCAGAAACACACTAGTCAGAAACACACTAGTCAGAAACACACTAGTCAGAAACACACTAGTCAGAAACACACTAGTCAGAAACACACTAGTCAGAAACACACTAGTCAGAAACACACTAGTCAGAAACACACTAGTCAGAAACACACTAGTCAGAAACACACTAGTCAGAAACACACTAGTCAGAAACACACTAGTCAGAAACACACTAGTCAGAAACACACTAGTCAGAAACACACTAGTCAGAAACACACTAGTCAGAAACACACTAGTCAGAAACACACTAGTCAGAAACACACTAGTCAGAAACACACTAGTCAGAAACACACTAGTCAGAAACACACTAGTCAGAAACACACTAGTCAGAAACACACTAGTCAGAAACACACTAGTCAGAAACACACTAGTCAGAAACACACTAGTCAGAAACACACTAGTCAGAAACACACTAGTCAGAAACACACTAGTCAGAAACACACTAGTCAGAAACACACTAGTCAGAAACACACTAGTCAGAAACACACTAGTCAGAAACACACTAGTCAGAAACACACTAGTCAGAAACACACTAGTCAGAAACACACTAGTCAGAAACACACTAGTCAGAAACACACTAGTCAGAAACACACTAGTCAGAAACACACTAGTCAGAAACACACTAGTCAGAAACACACTAGTCAGAAACACACTAGTCAGAAACACACTAGTCAGAAACACACTAGTCAGAAACACACTAGTCAGAAACACACTAGTCAGAAACACACTAGTCAGAAACACACTAGTCAGAAACACACTAGTCAGAAACACAGTGGTCAGAAGCACACTGGTCAGAAACATAGTGGTCAGAAACACGCTGGTCAGAAACACACTGGTCAGAAACAGACTGGTCAGAAACACAGTGGTCAGAAACACAGTGGTCATAAACACACTGGTCAGAAACACACTGGTCTGAAACACAGTGGTCAGAAACAAAGTGGTCAGAAACACACTGGTCAGAAACACAGTGGTCAGAAACACACTGGTCAGAAACACACTGGTCGGAAATGCACTGGTCAGAAACACAAAGGTCAGAAACACAGTGGTCAGAAACGCAGTGGTCAGAAACATAGCGGTCAGGAACACACTGGTCAGAAACACACTGGTCAGAAACACACTGGTCAGAAACACACTGGTCAGAAACACATTGGTCAGAAACATAGTGGTAAGAAACACAGTGGTTAGAAACACACTAAACAGAAACACAGTGGTCAGAAACACAGTGGTCTTAAACACAGTTGTTAGAAACACACTGGTCAGAAACACAGTGGTCCAGAACACAGTGGTCAGAAACACAATGGTCAGAAACACAGTGGTCAGAAACACAGTGGTCAGAAACACAGTGGTCAGAAACACACTGGTCAGAAACACAGTGGTCAGAAGCACAGTGGTCAGAAACATAGTGGTCAGAAACACAGTGGTCAGAAACACAGTGGTCGGAAAGACAGTGGTCAGAAACACAGTGGTCAGAAACACAGTGGTCAGAAACAAACGGGTCAGAAACACAGTGGTCCGAAACACACTGGTCAGAAACACACTGGTCAGAAACACACTGGTCAGAAACACACTGGTCAGAAACACGCTGGTCAGAAACACCGTGGTCAGAAACACAGTGGTCAGAAAGACAGTGGTCAGAAACACCGTGGTCATAAACATACTGGTCTGAAACACCGTGGTCAGGAACACAGTGGTCATAAAGACAGTGGTCAGAAACACAGTGGTCAGGACCTCCGTGGTCAGAAACACAGTGGTCAGAAACACACCGGTCAGAAGCACACTAGTCTGAAACACACTGATCAGAAACACAGTGGTCAGAAACACATTGGTCAGAAACACACTGGTCAGAAACACAGTGGTCAGAAATACAGTGGTCAGAAGCATAGTGGTCAGAAACACACTGGTCAGAAACACACTGGTCAGAAACAAAGTGGTCAGAAACACAGTGGTCATAAACACACTGGTAAGAAACACACTTGTCAGAAACACACTGCTCAGAAACACAGTGGTCAGAAACAAATTGGTCAGAAACACACTGGTCAGAAACACACTGGTCAGAAACACCCTGGTCTGAAAGACTGGTCAGAAACACAGTGGTCAGAAACACAGTGGTCAGAAACACACTGGTCAGAAACACACCGGTCAGAAACACAGTGGTCAGAAACAAAGTGGTCAGAAACACACTGGTCAGAAACAAAGTGGTCAGAAACACAGTGGTCAGAAACACAGTGGCCAGAAACGCACTGGTCAGAAACACGGTGGTCAGAAACACAGTGGTCAGAAACACACTGGTCAGAAACACAGTGGTCAGAAACACAGTGGTCATAAACACAGTGGTCAGAAACACACTGGTCAGAAACACACTGGTCAGAGACACAGTGGTCAGAAACAAAGTGGTCAGAAACACACTGGTCAGAAACAAAGTGGTCAGGAACACAGTGGTCACAAACACACTGGTAAGCAACACACTGGTCAGAAACACACTGGTCAGAAACGCACTGGTCAGAAATGCACTTGTCAGAAACACAGTGGTCAGAAACACGGTGGTCAGAAACATAGTGGTCAGAAACACACTTGTCAGAAACACAGTGGTCAGAAACACACTGGTCAGAAACGCACTGGTCAGAAATGCACTTGTCAGAAACACAGTGGTCAGAAACACGGTGGTCAGAAACATAGTGGTCAGAAACACACTTGTCAGAAACACAGTGGTCAGAAACACAGTGGTCAGAAAGACAGTGGTCAGAAACACAGTGGTCAGAAACACAGTGGTCAGAAACACAGTGGTCAGAAACACAGTAAACAGAAACAGAGTGGTCAGAAACACAGTGGTCAGAAACACAGTGTTCAGACACACAGTGGTCAGAAACACAGTGGTCAGAAACACACTGATCAGAAACACACTGGTCAGAAACACAGTAGTCAAAAACACAGTGGTAAGAAACACAGTGGTCAGAAACAGAGTGGTCAGAAACAAAGTGGTCAGAAACACAGTGGTCAGAAACACACTGGTCAGAAACACAGTGGTCAGAAACACATTGGTCAGAAACACGGTGGTCAGAAACACACTGGTCAGAAACACAGTGGTCAGAAACAAAGAGTCAAAAACACAATGGTCAGAAACACACTGGTTAGAAACACAGTGGTCAGAAACACACTGGTCAGAAACACACTGGTCAGAAACACACTAGTCAGAACCACAGTGGTCATAATCACAATGGTCAGAAATACACTGGTCAGAAACACAGTGGTCAGAAACACACTGGTTAGAAACACACTGGTCAGAAACACAGTGGTCAGAAACACACTGGTCAGAAACACAGTGGTCGGAAACACAATGGTCAGAAACACAATGGTCAGAAACACACTAGTCAGAAACACAATGGTCATAAACACACTGGTCAGAAAGAGACGGGTCAGAAACACAGTGGTCAGAAACAAAGTGGTCAGAAACACACTGGTCAGAAACACACTGGTCAGAGACACACTGGTCAGAAACACACTGGTCAGAGACACACTGGTCAGAAACACACTGGTCAGAGACACACTGGTCAGAAACACACTGGTCAGAGACACACTGGTCAGAAACACACTGGTCAGAGACACACTGGTCAGAAACACACTGGTCAGAGACACACTGGTCAGAAACACACTGGTCAGAGACACACTGGTCAGAAACACACTGGTCAGAGACACACTGGTCAGAAACACACTGGTCAGAGACACACTGGTCAGAAACACACTGGTCAGAGACACACTGGTCAGAAACACACTGGTCAGAGACACACTGGTCAGAAACACACTGGTCAGAGACACACTGGTCAGAAACACACTGGTCAGAGACACACTGGTCAGAAACACACTGGTCAGAGACACACTGGTCAGAAACACACTGGTCAGAGACACACTGGTCAGAAACACACTGGTCAGAGACACACTGGTCAGAAACACACTGGTCAGAGACACACTGGTCAGAAACACACTGGTCAGAGACACACTGGTCAGAAACACACTGGTCAGAGACACACTGGTCAGAAACACACTGGTCAGAGACACACTGGTCAGAAACACACTGGTCAGAGACACACTGGTCAGAAACACACTGGTCAGAGACACACTGGTCAGAAACACACTGGTCAGAGACACACTGGTCAGAAACACACTGGTCAGAGACACACTGGTCAGAAACACACTGGTCAGAGACACACTGGTCAGAAACACACTGGTCAGAGACACACTGGTCAGAAACACACTGGTCAGAGACACACTGGTCAGAAACACACTGGTCAGAGACACACTGGTCAGAAACACACTGGTCAGAGACACACTGGTCAGAAACACACTGGTCAGAGACACACTGGTCAGAAACACACTGGTCAGAGACACACTGGTCAGAAACACACTGGTCAGAGACACACTGGTCAGAAACACACTGGTCAGAGACACACTGGTCAGAAACACACTGGTCAGAGACACACTGGTCAGAAACACACTGGTCAGAGACACACTGGTCAGAAACACACTGGTCAGAGACACACTGGTCAGAAACACACTGGTCAGAGACACACTGGTCAGAAACACACTGGTCAGAGACACACTGGTCAGAAACACACTGGTCAGAGACACACTGGTCAGAAACACACTGGTCAGAGACACACTGGTCAGAAACACACTGGTCAGAGACACACTGGTCAGAAACACACTGGTCAGAGACACACTGGTCAGAAACACACTGGTCAGAGACACACTGGTCAGAAACACACTGGTCAGAGACACACTGGTCAGAAACACACTGGTCAGAGACACACTGGTCAGAAACACACTGGTCAGAGACACACTGGTCAGAAACACACTGGTCAGAGACACACTGGTCAGAAACACACTGGTCAGAGACACACTGGTCAGAAACACACTGGTCAGAGACACACTGGTCAGAAACACACTGGTCAGAGACACACTGGTCAGAAACACACTGGTCAGAGACACACTGGTCAGAAACACACTGGTCAGAGACACACTGGTCAGAAACACACTGGTCAGAGACACACTGGTCAGAAACACACTGGTCAGAGACACACTGGTCAGAAACACACTGGTCAGAGACACACTGGTCAGAAACACACTGGTCAGAGACACACTGGTCAGAAACACACTGGTCAGAGACACACTGGTCAGAAACACACTGGTCAGAGACACACTGGTCAGAAACACACTGGTCAGAGACACACTGGTCAGAAACACACTGGTCAGAGACACACTGGTCAGAAACACACTGGTCAGAGACACACTGGTCAGAAACACACTGGTCAGAGACACACTGGTCAGAAACACACTGGTCAGAGACACACTGGTCAGAAACACACTGGTCAGAGACACACTGGTCAGAAACACACTGGTCAGAGACACACTGGTCAGAAACACACTGGTCAGAGACACACTGGTCAGAAACACACTGGTCAGAGACACACTGGTCAGAAACACACTGGTCAGAGACACACTGGTCAGAAACACACTGGTCAGAGACACACTGGTCAGAAACACACTGGTCAGAGACACACTGGTCAGAAACACACTGGTCAGAGACACACTGGTCAGAAACACACTGGTCAGAGACACACTGGTCAGAAACACACTGGTCAGAGACACACTGGTCAGAAACACACTGGTCAGAGACACACTGGTCAGAAACACACTGGTCAGAGACACACTGGTCAGAAACACACTGGTCAGAGACACACTGGTCAGAAACACACTGGTCAGAGACACACTGGTCAGAAACACACTGGTCAGAGACACACTGGTCAGAAACACACTGGTCAGAGACACACTGGTCAGAAACACACTGGTCAGAGACACACTGGTCAGAAACACACTGGTCAGAGACACACTGGTCAGAAACACACTGGTCAGAGACACACTGGTCAGAAACACACTGGTCAGAGACACACTGGTCAGAAACACACTGGTCAGAGACACACTGGTCAGAAACACACTGGTCAGAGACACACTGGTCAGAAACACACTGGTCAGAGACACACTGGTCAGAAACACACTGGTCAGAGACACACTGGTCAGAAACACACTGGTCAGAGACACACTGGTCAGAAACACACTGGTCAGAGACACACTGGTCAGAAACACACTGGTCAGAGACACACTGGTCAGAAACACACTGGTCAGAGACACACTGGTCAGAAACACACTGGTCAGAGACACACTGGTCAGAAACACACTGGTCAGAGACACACTGGTCAGAAACACACTGGTCAGAGACACACTGGTCAGAAACACACTGGTCAGAGACACACTGGTCAGAAACACACTGGTCAGAGACACACTGGTCAGAAACACACTGGTCAGAGACACACTGGTCAGAAACACACTGGTCAGAGACACACTGGTCAGAAACACACTGGTCAGAGACACACTGGTCAGAAACACACTGGTCAGAGACACACTGGTCAGAAACACACTGGTCAGAGACACACTGGTCAGAAACACACTGGTCAGAGACACACTGGTCAGAAACACACTGGTCAGAGACACACTGGTCAGAAACACACTGGTCAGAGACACACTGGTCAGAAACACACTGGTCAGAGACACACTGGTCAGAAACACACTGGTCAGAGACACACTGGTCAGAAACACACTGGTCAGAGACACACTGGTCAGAAACACACTGGTCAGAGACACACTGGTCAGAAACACACTGGTCAGAGACACACTGGTCAGAAACACACTGGTCAGAGACACACTGGTCAGAAACACACTGGTCAGAGACACACTGGTCAGAAACACACTGGTCAGAGACACACTGGTCAGAAACACACTGGTCAGAGACACACTGGTCAGAAACACACTGGTCAGAGACACACTGGTCAGAAACACACTGGTCAGAGACACACTGGTCAGAAACACACTGGTCAGAGACACACTGGTCAGAAACACACTGGTCAGAGACACACTGGTCAGAAACACACTGGTCAGAGACACACTGGTCAGAAACACACTGGTCAGAGACACACTGGTCAGAAACACACTGGTCAGAGACACACTGGTCAGAAACACACTGGTCAGAGACACACTGGTCAGAAACACACTGGTCAGAACCACATTGCTTAGAAACATACTGGTCAGAAACACAGTGGTCAGAAACACAGTGGTCAGAAACACAGTGGTTAGAAACACAGTGGTCAGAAACACAGTGGTTAGAAACACAGTGGTCAGAAACACAGTGGTCAGAAACACACTGGACAGAAACACAGTGGTCAAAAACACACTGGTCAGAAACACAGTGGCTACAAAAACACTGGTCAGAAACACACTGGTCATAAACACACTGGTCAGAAACACACTGGTCAGAGACACACTGGTCAGGAACACACTGGTCAGAAACACACTGATCAGAAACACAGTGGTCATAAACACCCTGGTCAGAAACACAGTGTTCAAAACACACTGTGGCCAGAAACACAGTTGTCAGAAACACACTGGTCAGAAACACACTGGTCAGAAACACACTGGCCAGAAACACACTGGTATGAAACAGACTGGTCAGAAACACAGTGGTCAGAAACGCACTGGTCTGAAACACAGTGGTCAGAAACACAGTGATAAGAAACATAGTGGTCAGAAACACAGTGGTCATAAACACAGTGGTCAGAAACACAGTGGTCAGAAACACACTGGTCAGAAACACAGTGGTCAGAAACACAGTGGTCAGAAACAGTGGTCAGAAACACAGTGGTCAGAAACATAGTGGTCAGAGACACACTGGTCAGAAACACACTGGTCAGAAACACAGTGGTCAGAAATACACTGGTCAGAAACACAGTGGTCAGAAACACAGTGGTCAGAAACACAAAGGTCAGAAATGCACTAATCAGAAACACAGTGGTCAGAAACACAGTGGTCAGAAACAAACTGGTCAGAAACGCACTGCTTAGAAACACAGTGGTCCGGAACACAGTAGTCAGAAACACAGTGGTCAGAAACACAGTGGTCAGAAACACAGTAGTCAGGAACACACTGGTCAGAAGCACACTGGTCAGAAACACAGTGGTCAGAAACACAGTGGTCAGAAACACATTGGTCAGAAACACAGTGGCCAGAAACACACTGGTCAGAAACACAGTGGTCAGAAACACACAGGTCAGAAACACAGTTGCTAGAAACACACTGGTCAGAAACACACTGGTCAGAAACACAGTGGTCAGAAACACAGTGGTCCGAAACACATTGGTCAGAAACACAGGGGTCAGAAACACAGTGGTCAGAAACACAGTGGTCCGAAACACATTGGTCAGAAACACAGGGGTCAGAAACACAGTGGTCAGAAACACAGTGGTCCGAAACACATTGGTCAGAAACACAGGGGTCAGAAACACAGTGGTCAGAAACACAGTGGACATAAACACACTGGTCAGAAACACAGTGGTAAGAAACACACTGGTCTGAAACACACTTGTCAGAAACACAGTGGTCAGAAACGCACTGGACAGAAACACAATGGTCAGAAACACACTGGTCAGAAACAGACTGGTCAGAAACACACTGGTCAGAAACACACTGGTCAGAAACACACTGGTCAGACACACAGTGGTCAGAAACACAGTGGTCAGAAACACAGTGGTCAGAAACACAGTGGTCAGAAACACAGTGGTCATGAACACACTGGTTGGAAACACACTGGTCAGAAACACACTGGTCAGAAACACAGTGGTCTGAAACACACTGGTCAGAAACACAGTGGTTAGAAACACAGTCGTCAGAAACACATTGGTTAGAAACACACTGGTCAGAAACACACTGGTCAGAAACACAGTGGTCAGAAACACAATGGTCATAAACACACTGGTCAGAAACACAGAAGTCAGAAACACAGTGGTCAGAATCACAGTGGTCAGAAACACACTGGTCTGGAACACACTGGTCAGAAACACACTGGTCAGAAACACACTGGTCAGAAACACAGTGGTCAGAAACACGTTGGTCAGAAACACAATGGTCAGAAACACACTAGTCAGAAACACACAGGTCAGAAACACACAGGTCAGAAACACACTGGTCAGAAACAGACTGGTCAGAAACACACTGGTCAGAAACACACTGGTCAGAAACACAGTGGTCAGAAACACAATGGTCAGAAACACAGGGGTCAGAAA
The DNA here is from genome assembly GCA_023375785.1 of Penium margaritaceum. NCBI lineage: Eukaryota > Viridiplantae > Streptophyta > Zygnematophyceae > Desmidiales > Peniaceae > Penium > Penium margaritaceum. The sequence continues at coordinate 203,124 of SZWC01000347.1, read as the reverse complement.
CACACTGGTCCGAAACACACTGGTCAGAAACACAGTGGTCAGAAACAAAGTGATCAGAAACACACTGGTCGGAAACACAGTGGTGTGAAACACAGTGGTCAGAAACACACTGGTCAGAAACACACTGGTCGGAAACGCACTGGTAAGAAACACAATGGTCAGAAACACAGTGGTCAGAAACACAGTGGACACAAACATTGTTGTTAGAAAGACACTGGTCAGAAACACAGTGGTCAGAAACACACTGGTCAGAAACACAGTGGTCAGAAACACAGTGGCCAGAAACACAGTGGCCAGAAATACAGTGGTCAGAAACACATTGGTCAGAAACACAGTGGTCCGAAACACAGTGGCCAGAAACACAGTGGTCAGAAGCACAGTGGTTACAAACACAGTGGTCAGAAACACAGTGGTCAGAAACACAGTGGTCAGAAACACAGTGGTCAAAAAACACAGTGGTCAGAAACACATTGGTCAGAAACACAGTGGTCAGAAACACAGTGGTCAGAAACACAGTGGTCAAAAAACACAGTGGTCAGAAACACATTGGTCAGAAACACAGTGGTCAGAAACACAGTGGTGAGAAACGCACTGGGCAGAAACACAGTGGTCAGAAACACACTGGTCAGAAACACAGTGGCTACAAACACACTGGTCAGAAACACACTGGTCAGAAACACACTGGTCAAAAACACACTGGTCGGAAATACACTGGTCAGGAACACACTGGTCAGAAGCACACTGGTCAGAAGCACAGTGGTCATAAACACACTGTTCAGAAACACAGTGGTCAAAAAACACAGTGGTCAGAAACACACTGGTCAGAAACACACTGGCCAGAAACAAACTGGTCTGGAACACACGGGTCATAAACACAGTGGTCAGAAACGCACTGGTCAGAAACACAGTGGTCAGAAACACAGTGGTCAGAAACACAGTGGTCAGAAACACTGTGGTCAGAAACACAGTGGTCAGAAGCACAGTGGTCGGAAACACACTGGTCAGAAACATAGTGGTCAGAAACACAGTGGTCAGAAACACAGTGGTCAGAAACACA
>SZWC01000347.1:179504-198954 GCA_023375785.1 Penium margaritaceum | reverse complement strand
GGTCAGAAACACGGTGGTCAGAAACACAGTGGTCAGAAACTTAGTGGTCAGAAACACAGTGGTCAGAAACACACTGGTCAGAAACACAGTTGTCAGAAACACAGTGGTCAGGAATACACTGGTCAGAAACACAGTGGTCAGAAACACAGTGGTCAGAAACACACTGGTCAGAAACACAGGGGTCAGAAACACAGTGGTCAGAAACACAGTGGTCAGAAACACACTGGTCACAAACACAGTGGTCAAAAACACAGTGGTCAGAAACACATTGGTCAGAAACACTGTGGTCAGAAACACACTGGTCATAAACACAGTGGTCAGAAACACAGTGGTCAGAATCACACTGGCCAGAAACACACTGGTCAGAAACACAGTGGTCAGAAACAAAGTGGTCAGAAACACAGTGCTCAGAAACACACTGGTCAGAAACACACTGGTCAGAAACACAGTGGTCATAAACACAGTGGTCAGAAACACAATGGTCAGAAACACACTGGTCAGAATCACAGTAGTCAGAAACACAGTGGTCAGAAACACACTCGTCAGAAACACACTGGTCATAAACACACTGGTCAGAAACACACTGGTCAGAAAGACAGTGGTCAGAAACACAGTGGTCAGAAGCACAGTGGTCAGAAACACAGTGGTCAGAAACACAATGGTCAGAAACACACTGGTCAGAAACACACTTGTTAGAAACACAGGGGTCAGAAACAAAGTGGCCAGAAACACACTGGTCAGGAACACACTGGTCAGAAACACAGTGGTCAGAAACACAATGGTCAGAAACACAGTGGTCAGAAACGCAGTGGTCTGAAACACATTGGTCAGAAACACAGTGGTCAGAAACACAGTGGTCAGAAACACACTGGTCAGAAACACAGTGGTCATAAATAAAATGGTCAGAAAGACACTGGTCAGAAACACAGTGGTCCGAAACATACTGGTCAGAAACACACTGGTAAGAAACACAGTGGTCATAAACACAATGGTCAGATACACATGGGTCAGAAACACAGTGGTCAGAAACACACTGGTCAGAAACACAGTGGTCAAAAACACACTGGTCAGAAACACACTGGTCAGAAACACACTGGTCAGAAACACAGTTGTCAGAAATGCAGTGGTCAGAAATAAAGTGCTGAGAAGCACAGTGGTCAGAAACACACTGGTCAGAAACACACTGATCAGAAACACAGTGGTCAGAAACACACTTGTCAGAAGAACACTGGTCAGAAACACAGTGGTCAGAAACACACTGGTCAGACACACAGTGGTCAGAAACACAGTGGTCAGAAACACAGTGGTCAGAAACACACTGGTCAGGAACACAGTGGTCATAAACACATTGGTGAGAAACACACTGGTCAGAAACACAGTGGTCTGGAACAAAGTGGTCAGAAACACTGTTGTCAGAAACACACTGGTCAGGAACACAGTGGTCAGAAACACAGTGGTCAGAAACACAGTGGTCTGGAACAAAGTGGTCAGAAACACTGTTGTCAGAAACACACTGGTCAGGAACACAGTGGTCAGAAACACAGTGGTCAGAAACCCAGTGGTCAGAAACACAGTGGTCAGAAACACACAGGTCAGAAACACACTGGTCAGAAACACTATGGTCAGAAACACAGTGGTCAGAAATACAGTGGTCAGAAACACAGTGGTCAGAAACACAGTGGTCGGAAACACACTGGTCAGAAACACGCCGGTCAGAAACAGAGTGGTCAGAAACACACTGGTCAGAAACACACTGGTTAGAAACAAAGTGGTCAGAAACAGAGTGGTCAGAAACAAAGTGTTCACAAACACTGTGGTAAGAAACACACTGGTCAGAAACACACAGGTCAAAAATACAGTGGTCAGAAACAGAGTGGTCAGAAACACAGTGGTCAGAAACACAGTGGTCGGAAACAAAGTGGTCAGAAACACACTGGTCAGAAACACACTGGTCAGAAACACACTGGTCAGAAAAACACTGGTCAGAAACACACTGGTCACAACACACTGGTCAGAAACATACTGGTCAGAAGCACACCGGTCAGAAACACAGTGGTCATAAACACACTGGTCAGAAACACACTGGTCAGAAGCACAGTGGTCAGAAGCACAGTTGTCAAAAACACACTGGTCAGAAACACACTGGTCAGAAACATACTGGTCAGAAACACACTTGTCAGAAACACAGTGGTCAGAAACGCACTGGTCAGAAACGCAGTGGTCACAAACACACTGGTCAGAAACACACTGGTCAGAGAAACACTGTTCAGAAACACACTGGTCAGAAACACACTGATCAGAAACACACTGGTCAAAAACACACTGGTCAGAAACACAATGGTCAGAAACACAATGGGCAGAAACACAGTGGTCAGAAACACACTGGTCAGAAACACACTGGTAAAAAACACACTGGTCAGAAACACTGTGGTCAGAAATACAGTGGTCAGAAACACACTGGTCAGAAACACAGTGGTCAGAAACAGAGTGGTCAGAAACACGCTGGTGAGAAACACACTGGTCAGAAAGACAGTGGTCAGAAACACAGTGGTCATAAACACAGTTGTCAGAAACACAGTGGTCAGAAACACAGTGGTCACAAACTCACTGGTCAGAAACACACTGGTCAGAAAAACAGTAGTCAGAAACACAGTCGTCAGAAACACAGTGGTTAGAAACACAGTGGTCAGAAACACACTGGACAGAAACACACTGGTCAGAAACACAGTGGTCAGAAACACACTCGTCAGAAACACACTGGTACGAAACACACTGGTCAGAAAAACAGTATTCAGAAACACAGTGGTCAGAAACACACTGGTCAGAAACACACTGGTCAAAAACACACTGGTCAGAAACCCAGTGGTCAGAAACACAATGGTCATAAACACAGTGGTCAGAAAAACAGTGGTCAGAAACACAGTGGTCAGGAACACACAGGTCAGAAACACAGTGGTCAGAAGCACAGTTGTCAGGAACACACTGGTCAGAAACACACTGGTCAGAATCACAGTGGTCAGAAACACACTTGTCAGAAACACAATGGTCAGAAACACAGTGGTCACAAACACAGTGGTCAGAATCACACTGGTCAGAAACACACTGGTCAGAAACACAGTGGTCAGAATCACACAGGTCAGAAACAAAGTGGGCAGAAATACACTGGTCAGAAAGACACTGGTCAGAAACACAGTTGTCAGAAACATACTAGTCAGAAACACACTGGTCGGAAACACAGTTGTCAGAAACACACTGGTCAGAAACACACTGGTCAGAAACACAGTGGTCAGAAACACCCTTGTCAGAAACACAGTGGTCAGAAACACAGTGCTCAGAAACACAGTGGTGAGAAACACAGTGGTCAAAAACACAGCGGTCAGAAACACGGTGGTCAGAAACACAGTGGTCAGAAACATAGTGGTCAGAAACACAGTGGTCAGAAACACACTAGTCAGAAACACAGTTGTCAGAAACACAGTGGTCAGAAACACAGTGGTCAGAAACACACTGGTCAGAAACACAGTTGTCAGAAACATAGTAGTCAGAAACACACTGGTCAGAAACACAGTTGTCAGAAACATAGTAGTCAGAAACACACTGGTCAGAAACACAGTTGTCAGAAACATAGTAGTCAGAAACACACTGGTCAGAAACACAGTTGTCAGAAACATAGTAGTCAGAAACACACTGGTCAGAAACACAGTTGTCAGAAACATAGTAGTCAGAAACACACTGGTCAGAAACACAGTTGTCAGAAACATAGTAGTCAGAAACACACTGGTCAGAAACACAGTTGTCAGAAACATAGTAGTCAGAAACACACTGGTCAGAAACACAGTTGTCAGAAACATAGTAGTCAGAAACACACTGGTCAGAAACACAGTTGTCAGAAACATAGTAGTCAGAAACACACTGGTCAGAAACACAGTTGTCAGAAACATAGTAGTCAGAAACACACTGGTCAGAAACACAGTTGTCAGAAACATAGTAGTCAGAAACACACTGGTCAGAAACACAGTTGTCAGAAACATAGTAGTCAGAAACACACTGGTCAGAAACACAGTTGTCAGAAACATAGTAGTCAGAAACACACTGGTCAGAAACACAGTTGTCAGAAACATAGTAGTCAGAAACACACTGGTCAGAAACACAGTTGTCAGAAACATAGTAGTCAGAAACACACTGGTCAGAAACACAGTTGTCAGAAACATAGTAGTCAGAAACACACTGGTCAGAAACACAGTGGTCAGAAACACCCTTGTCAGAAACACAGTGGTCAGAAACACAGTGCTCAGAAACACACTGGTCAGAAACACACTGGTCAGAAACACAGTGGTCAGAAACACAGTGGTCAGAAACACACTGGTCAGAAACACAGGGGTCAGAAACACAGTGGTCAGAAACACAGTGGTCAGAAACACACTGGTCAGAAACACAGTGGTCAAAAACACAGTGGTCAGAAACACATTGGTCAGAAACACTGTGGTCAGAAACACAGTGGTCAGAAACACAGTGGTCAGAAACACAGTGGTCAGAATCACACTGGCCAGAAACACACTGGTCAGAAACACTGTGGTCAGAAACAAAGTGGTCAGAAACACAATGTTCAGAAACACTGTGGTCAGAAACACACTGGTCAGAACCACGCAGGTCAAAAACACAGTGGTCAGAAACACAGTGGTCAGAAACACAGGGGTCAGAAACACAGTGGTCAGAAACAAAGTGGTCAGAAACACACTGGTCAGAAACACACTTGTCAGAAACACACTGGTCAGAAAAACACTGGTCAGAAACACACTGGTCAAAACACACTGGTCAGAAACATACTGGTCAGAAGAACACCGGTCAGAAACACAGTGGTCATAAACACACTGGTCAGAAACACACTGGTCAGAAACACAGTGGTCAGAAGCACAGTTGTAAAAAACACACTGGTCAGAAACACACTGGTCAGAAACATTCTGGTCAGAAACACACTTGTCAGAAACACACTGGTCAGAAACACACTGGTCTGAAACACACTGGTCAGAAACACACTGGTCTGAAACATACTGGTCAAAAACACACTTGTCAGAAACACAGTGGTCAGAAACGCACTGGTCAGAAACGCAGTGGTCACAAACACATTGGTCAGAAACACACTGGTCAGAGAAACACTGTTCAGAGCCACACTGGTCAGAAACACACTGGTCAGAAACACACTGGTCAGAAACACACTGGTCAGAAACACAGTGGTCAGAAACACAGTGGTCAGAAACACACTGGTCAGAAACACACTGGTCAGAAACACAGTAGTCAGAAACACAGTGGTCAGAAACATACTAGTCAGAAACACACTGGTCAGAAACACAGTAGTCAGAAACACAGTGGTCAGAAACATACTAGTCAGAAACACACTGGTCAGAAACACAGTAGTCAGAAACACAGTGGTCAGAAACATACTAGTCAGAAACACACTGGTCAGAAACACAGTAGTCAGAAACACAGTGGTCAGAAACATACTAGTCAGAAACACACTGGTCAGAAACACAGTAGTCAGAAACACAGTGGTCAGAAACATACTAGTCAGAAACACACTGGTCAGAAACACAGTAGTCAGAAACACAGTGGTCAGAAACATACTAGTCAGAAACACACTGGTCAGAAACACAGTAGTCAGAAACACAGTGGTCAGAAACATACTAGTCAGAAACACACTGGTCAGAAACACAGTAGTCAGAAACACAGTGGTCAGAAACATACTAGTCAGAAACACACTGGTCAGAAACACAGTAGTCAGAAACACAGTGGTCAGAAACATACTAGTCAGAAACACACTGGTCAGAAACACAGTAGTCAGAAACACAGTGGTCAGAAACATACTAGTCAGAAACACACTGGTCAGAAACACAGTAGTCAGAAACACAGTGGTCAGAAACATACTAGTCAGAAACACACTGGTCAGAAACACAGTAGTCAGAAACACAGTGGTCAGAAACATACTAGTCAGAAACACACTGGTCAGAAACACAGTAGTCAGAAACACAGTGGTCAGAAACATACTAGTCAGAAACACACTGGTCAGAAACACAGTAGTCAGAAACACAGTGGTCAGAAACATACTAGTCAGAAACACACTGGTCAGAAACACAGTAGTCAGAAACACAGTGGTCAGAAACATACTAGTCAGAAACACACTGGTCAGAAACACAGTAGTCAGAAACACAGTGGTCAGAAACATACTAGTCAGAAACACACTGGTCAGAAACACAGTAGTCAGAAACACAGTGGTCAGAAACATACTAGTCAGAAACACACTGGTCAGAAACACAGTAGTCAGAAACACAGTGGTCAGAAACATACTAGTCAGAAACACACTGGTCAGAAACACAGTAGTCAGAAACACAGTGGTCAGAAACATACTAGTCAGAAACACACTGGTCAGAAACACAGTAGTCAGAAACACAGTGGTCAGAAACATACTAGTCAGAAACACACTGGTCAGAAACACAGTAGTCAGAAACACAGTGGTCAGAAACATACTAGTCAGAAACACACTGGTCAGAAACACAGTAGTCAGAAACACAGTGGTCAGAAACATACTAGTCAGAAACACACTGGTCAGAAACACAGTAGTCAGAAACACAGTGGTCAGAAACATACTAGTCAGAAACACACTGGTCAGAAACACAGTAGTCAGAAACACAGTGGTCAGAAACATACTAGTCAGAAACACACTGGTCAGAAACACAGTAGTCAGAAACACAGTGGTCAGAAACATACTAGTCAGAAACACACTGGTCAGAAACACAGTAGTCAGAAACACAGTGGTCAGAAACATACTAGTCAGAAACACACTGGTCAGAAACACAGTAGTCAGAAACACAGTGGTCAGAAACATACTAGTCAGAAACACACTGGTCAGAAACACAGTAGTCAGAAACACAGTGGTCAGAAACATACTAGTCAGAAACACACTGGTCAGAAACACAGTAGTCAGAAACACAGTGGTCAGAAACATACTAGTCAGAAACACACTGGTCAGAAACACAGTAGTCAGAAACACAGTGGTCAGAAACATACTAGTCAGAAACACACTGGTCAGAAACACAGTAGTCAGAAACACAGTGGTCAGAAACATACTAGTCAGAAACACACTGGTCAGAAACACAGTAGTCAGAAACACAGTGGTCAGAAACATACTAGTCAGAAACACACTGGTCAGAAACACAGTAGTCAGAAACACAGTGGTCAGAAACATACTAGTCAGAAACACACTGGTCAGAAACACAGTAGTCAGAAACACAGTGGTCAGAAACATACTAGTCAGAAACACACTGGTCAGAAACACAGTAGTCAGAAACACAGTGGTCAGAAACATACTAGTCAGAAACACACTGGTCAGAAACACAGTAGTCAGAAACACAGTGGTCAGAAACATACTAGTCAGAAACACACTGGTCAGAAACACAGTAGTCAGAAACACAGTGGTCAGAAACATACTAGTCAGAAACACACTGGTCAGAAACACAGTAGTCAGAAACACAGTGGTCAGAAACATACTAGTCAGAAACACACTGGTCAGAAACACAGTAGTCAGAAACACAGTGGTCAGAAACATACTAGTCAGAAACACACTGGTCAGAAACACAGTAGTCAGAAACACAGTGGTCAGAAACATACTAGTCAGAAACACACTGGTCAGAAACACAGTAGTCAGAAACACAGTGGTCAGAAACATACTAGTCAGAAACACACTGGTCAGAAACACAGTAGTCAGAAACACAGTGGTCAGAAACATACTAGTCAGAAACACACTGGTCAGAAACACAGTAGTCAGAAACACAGTGGTCAGAAACATACTAGTCAGAAACACACTGGTCAGAAACACAGTAGTCAGAAACACAGTGGTCAGAAACATACTAGTCAGAAACACACTGGTCAGAAACACAGTAGTCAGAAACACAGTGGTCAGAAACATACTAGTCAGAAACACACTGGTCAGAAACACAGTAGTCAGAAACACAGTGGTCAGAAACATACTAGTCAGAAACACACTGGTCAGAAACACAGTAGTCAGAAACACAGTGGTCAGAAACATACTAGTCAGAAACACACTGGTCAGAAACACAGTAGTCAGAAACACAGTGGTCAGAAACATACTAGTCAGAAACACACTGGTCAGAAACACAGTAGTCAGAAACACAGTGGTCAGAAACATACTAGTCAGAAACACACTGGTCAGAAACACAGTAGTCAGAAACACAGTGGTCAGAAACATACTAGTCAGAAACACACTGGTCAGAAACACAGTAGTCAGAAACACAGTGGTCAGAAACATACTAGTCAGAAACACACTGGTCAGAAACACAGTAGTCAGAAACACAGTGGTCAGAAACATACTAGTCAGAAACACACTGGTCAGAAACACAGTAGTCAGAAACACAGTGGTCAGAAACATACTAGTCAGAAACACACTGGTCAGAAACACAGTAGTCAGAAACACAGTGGTCAGAAACATACTAGTCAGAAACACACTGGTCAGAAACACAGTAGTCAGAAACACAGTGGTCAGAAACATACTAGTCAGAAACACACTGGTCAGAAACACAGTAGTCAGAAACACAGTGGTCAGAAACATACTAGTCAGAAACACACTGGTCAGAAACACAGTAGTCAGAAACACAGTGGTCAGAAACATACTAGTCAGAAACACACTGGTCAGAAACACAGTAGTCAGAAACACAGTGGTCAGAAACATACTAGTCAGAAACACACTGGTCAGAAACACAGTAGTCAGAAACACAGTGGTCAGAAACATACTAGTCAGAAACACACTGGTCAGAAACACAGTAGTCAGAAACACAGTGGTCAGAAACATACTAGTCAGAAACACACTGGTCAGAAACACAGTAGTCAGAAACACAGTGGTCAGAAACATACTAGTCAGAAACACACTGGTCAGAAACACAGTAGTCAGAAACACAGTGGTCAGAAACATACTAGTCAGAAACACACTGGTCAGAAACACAGTAGTCAGAAACACAGTGGTCAGAAACATACTAGTCAGAAACACACTGGTCAGAAACACAGTAGTCAGAAACACAGTGGTCAGAAACATACTAGTCAGAAACACACTGGTCAGAAACACAGTAGTCAGAAACACAGTGGTCAGAAACATACTAGTCAGAAACACACTGGTCAGAAACACAGTAGTCAGAAACACAGTGGTCAGAAACATACTAGTCAGAAACACACTGGTCAGAAACACAGTAGTCAGAAACACAGTGGTCAGAAACATACTAGTCAGAAACACACTGGTCAGAAACACAGTAGTCAGAAACACAGTGGTCAGAAACATACTAGTCAGAAACACACTGGTCAGAAACACAGTAGTCAGAAACACAGTGGTCAGAAACATACTAGTCAGAAACACACTGGTCAGAAACACAGTAGTCAGAAACACAGTGGTCAGAAACATACTAGTCAGAAACACACTGGTCAGAAACACAGTAGTCAGAAACACAGTGGTCAGAAACATACTAGTCAGAAACACACTGGTCAGAAACACAGTAGTCAGAAACACAGTGGTCAGAAACATACTAGTCAGAAACACACTGGTCAGAAACACAGTAGTCAGAAACACAGTGGTCAGAAACATACTAGTCAGAAACACACTGGTCAGAAACACAGCGGTCAGAAACACAGTGGTCAGAAACTTAGTGGTCAGAAACACAGTGGTAAGAACACACTAGTCAGAAACACAGTTGTCAGAAACACAGTGGTCAGAAAAACACTGGTCAGAAACACAGTGGTCAGAAACACAGTGGTCAGAAACACACTGGTCAGAAACACAGGGGTCAGAAACATAGTGGTCAGAAACACAGTGGTCAGAAACACACTGGTCAGGAACACATTGGTCAAAAACACAGTGGTTAGAAACACATTGGTCAGAAACACTGTGGTCAGAAACATAGTGGTCAGAAACACAGTGGTCAGAAACACAGTGGTCAGAATCACATTGGCCAGAAACACACTGGTCAGAAACACAGTGGTCAGAAACAAAGTGGTCAGAAACAGAGTGTTCAGAAACACTATGGTCAGAAACACACTGGTCAGAAACACATTGGTCAGAAACACTATGGTCAGAAAACACAGTGGTCAGAAACACACTGGTCAGAAACACACTGGTCAGAAAAACACTGGTCAGAAACACACTGGTCAAAACACACTGGTCAGAAACATACTGGTCAGAAGCACACCGGTCAGAAACACAGTGGTCAGAAACACACTGGTCAGAAACACACTGGTCAGAAACACAGTGGTCAGAAGCACAGATGTCAAAAACACACTGGTCAGAAACACACTGGTCAGAAACATACTGGTCAGAAACACACTTGTCAAAAACACAGTGGTCAGAAACGCACTGGTCAGAAACGCAGTGGTCACAAACACACTGGTCAGAAACACACTGGTCAGAGAAACACTGTTCAGAAACACACTGGTCAGAAACACAATGGTCAGAAACACACTGGTCAGAAACACACTGGTCAGAAACACAGTGGTCAGAAACACAGTGGTCAGAAACATAGTGGTAAGAAACACACTGGTCAGAAACACACTGGTCAGAAACACACTGGTCAGAAACACTGTGGTCAGAAACACACTGGTCAGAAACACACTGGTTAGAAACACAGTGGTTAGAAACAGAGTGGTCGGAAACATGCTGGTGAGAAACACACTGGTCAGAAAGACAGTGGTCAGAAACACAGTGGTCATAAAAACAGTTGTCAGAAGCACAGTGGTCAGAAACACAGTGGTCAGAAACACACTGGTCAGAAACACACTGGTCAGAAAAACAGTAGTCAGAAACACAGTCGTCAGAAACACAGTGGTTAGAAACACAGTGGTCAGAAACACAGTGGTCATAAACACAGTGGTCATAAACACAGTGGTCAGAAACGCAGTAGTCAGAAACAGAATGGCCAGAAACACACTTGTCAGAAACACAGTGGTCTGAAACACAGTGGTCAGAAACACACTGGACATAAACACACTGGTCAGAAACGCAGTGGTCAGAAACACACTGGTCAGAAACACACTGGTCAGAAACACACTGGTCAGAAAAACAGTAGTCATAAACACAGTGGTCAGAAACACACTGGTCAGAAACACAGTCGTCAGAAACACAGTGGTCAGAAACACAGTGGTCAGAAGCACAGTGGTCAGAAACACAGTGGTCAGAAACACACAGGTCAGAAACACAGTGGTCAGAAGCACAGTTGTCAGGAACACAATGGTCAGAAACACACTGGTCAGAAACACAGTGGTCAGAAACACAGTTGTCAGAAACACAGTGGTCAGAAACACAGTGGTCACAAACACAGTGGTCAGAATCACACTGGTCAGAAACAGACTGGTCAGAAACACAGTGGTCAGAAACACACTGGTCAGAAACACAGTGGGCAGAAATACAATGGTCAGAAAGACACTGGTCAGAAACATAGTGGTAAGAAACATACTAGTCAGAAACACACTGGTCAGAAACACAGTGGTCAGAAACACACTAGTCAGAAACACACTGGTCAGAAACACGGTGGTCAGAAACACCCTTGTCAGAAACACAGTGGTCAGAAACACAGTGCTCAGAAACACAGTGGTGAGAAACACAGTGGTCAGAAACACAGCGGTCAGAAACACGGTGGTCAGAAACACAGTGGTCAGAATCTTAGTGGTCAGAAACACAGTGGTCAGAAACACACTAGTCAGAAACACAGTTGTAAGAAACACAGTGGCCAGAAACACACTGGTCAGAAACACTGTGGTCAGCAACACAGTGGTCAGATACACACTGGTCAGAAACACCGTGGTCAGAAACACAGTGCTCAGAAACACAGTGGTGAGAAACACAGTGGTCAGAAACACAGCGGTCAGAAACACAGTGGTCAGAAACACCCTGGTCAGAAACACAGTGGTCAGAAACATACTAGTCAGAAACATACTGGTCAGAAACACACTGGTCAGAAACATAGTGGTCAGAAACACACTAGTCAGAAACACAGTTGTAAGAAACACAGTGGCCAGAAACACACTGGTCAGAAACACTGTGGTCAGCAACACAGTGGTCAGATACACACTGGTCAGAAACACCGTGGTCAGAAACACAGTGCTCAGAAACACAGTGGTGAGAAACACAGTGGTCAGAAACACAGCGGTCAGAAACACAGTGGTCAGAAACACCCTGGTCAGAAACACAGTGGTCAGAAACATACTAGTCAGAAACATACTGGTCAGAAACACACTGGTCAGAAACATAGTGGTCAGAAACACACTAGTCAGAAACACAGTTGTAAGAAACACAGTGGCCAGAAACACACTGGTCAGAAACACTGTGGTCAGCAACACAGTGGTCAGATACACACTGGTCAGAAACACCGTGGTCAGAAACACAGTGCTCAGAAACACAGTGGTGAGAAACACAGTGGTCAGAAACACAGCGGTCAGAAACACAGTGGTCAGAAACACCCTGGTCAGAAACACAGTGGTCAGAAACATACTAGTCAGAAACATACTGGTCAGAAACACACTGGTCAGAAACATAGTGGTCAGAAACACACTAGTCAGAAACACAGTTGTAAGAAACACAGTGGCCAGAAACACACTGGTCAGAAACACTGTGGTCAGCAACACAGTGGTCAGATACACACTGGTCAGAAACACCGTGGTCAGAAACACAGTGCTCAGAAACACAGTGGTGAGAAACACAGTGGTCAGAAACACAGCGGTCAGAAACACAGTGGTCAGAAACACCCTGGTCAGAAACACAGTGGTCAGAAACATACTAGTCAGAAACATACTGGTCAGAAACACACTGGTCAGAAACATAGTGGTCAGAAACACACTAGTCAGAAACACAGTTGTAAGAAACACAGTGGCCAGAAACACACTGGTCAGAAACACTGTGGTCAGCAACACAGTGGTCAGATACACACTGGTCAGAAACACCGTGGTCAGAAACACAGTGCTCAGAAACACAGTGGTGAGAAACACAGTGGTCAGAAACACAGCGGTCAGAAACACAGTGGTCAGAAACACAGTGGTCAGAAACTTAGTGGTCAGAAACACAGTGGTCAGAAACACACTATTCGGAAACACAGTTGTCAGAAACACAGTGGTCAGAAACACAGTGGTCAGAAACACAGTGGTCAGAAACACAGTGGTCAAAAACACAGTGGTCAGAAACACATTGGTCAGAAACACTGTGGTCAGAAACATAGTGGTCAGAAACACAGTGGTCAGAAACACACTGGTCAGAAACACACTGGTCAGAAACACAGGGGTCAGAAACACAGTGGTCAGAAACACAGTGGTCAGAATCACACTGGCCAGAAACACACTGGTCAGAAACACAGTGGTCAGAAACAAAGTGGTCAGAAACAGAGTGTTCAGAAACACTGTGGTCAGAAACACACTGGTCAGAAACACAGTGGTCATAAATAAACTGGTCAGAAAGACACTAGTCAGAAACACAGTGGTCCGAAACATACTGGTCAGAAACACACTGGTAAGAAACACAGTGGTCAGAAACACTATGGTCAGATACACAGGGGTCAGAAACACAGTGGTCAGAAACACACTGGTCAGAAACACGGTGGTCAAAAACACACTGGTCAGAAACACACTGGTCAGAAACACACTGGTTAGAAACACAGTTGTCAGAAATGCAGTGGTCAGAAACACAGTGCTCAGAAGCACAGTGGTCAGAAACACACTGGTCAGAAACACACTGGTCAGAAACACAGTGGTAAGAAACACACTTGTCAGAAGAACCCTGGTCAGACACACAGTGGTCAGAAACACACTGGTCAGACACACAGTGGTCAGAAACACAGTGGTCAGGAACACAGTGGTCAGAAACACACTGGTCAGGAACACAGTGGTCAGAAACACATTGGTCAGAAACATACTGGTCAGAAACACAGTGGTCAGAAACAAAGTGGTCAGAAACACAGTGGTCAGAAATACAGTGGTCAGAAATACAGTGGTCAGAAATACAGTGGTCAGAAATACAGTGGTCAGAAATACAGTGGTCAGAAATACAGTGGTCAGAAATACAGTGGTCAGAAATACAGTGGTCAGAAATACAGTGGTCAGAAATACAGTGGTCAGAAATACAGTGGTCAGAAATACAGTGGTCAGAAATACAGTGGTCAGAAATACAGTGGTCAGAAATACAGTGGTCAGAAATACAGTGGTCAGAAATACAGTGGTCAGAAATACAGTGGTCAGAAATACAGTGGTCAGAAATACAGTGGTCAGAAATACAGTGGTCAGAAATACAGTGGTCAGAAATACAGTGGTCAGAAATACAGTGGTCAGAAATACAGTGGTCAGAAATACAGTGGTCAGAAATACAGTGGTCAGAAATACAGTGGTCAGAAATACAGTGGTCAGAAATACAGTGGTCAGAAATACAGTGGTCAGAAATACAGTGGTCAGAAATACAGTGGTCAGAAATACAGTGGTCAGAAATACAGTGGTCAGAAATACAGTGGTCAGAAATACAGTGGTCAGAAATACAGTGGTCAGAAATACAGTGGTCAGAAATACAGTGGTCAGAAATACAGTGGTCAGAAATACAGTGGTCAGAAATACAGTGGTCAGAAATACAGTGGTCAGAAATACAGTGGTCAGAAATACAGTGGTCAGAAATACAGTGGTCAGAAATACAGTGGTCAGAAATACAGTGGTCAGAAATACAGTGGTCAGAAATACAGTGGTCAGAAATACAGTGGTCAGAAATACAGTGGTCAGAAATACAGTGGTCAGAAATACAGTGGTCAGAAATACAGTGGTCAGAAATACAGTGGTCAGAAATACAGTGGTCAGAAATACAGTGGTCAGAAATACAGTGGTCAGAAATACAGTGGTCAGAAATACAGTGGTCAGAAATACAGTGGTCAGAAATACAGTGGTCAGAAATACAGTGGTCAGAAATACAGTGGTCAGAAATACAGTGGTCAGAAATACAGTGGTCAGAAATACAGTGGTCAGAAATACAGTGGTCAGAAATACAGTGGTCAGAAATACAGTGGTCAGAAATACAGTGGTCAGAAATACAGTGGTCAGAAATACAGTGGTCAGAAATACAGTGGTCAGAAATACAGTGGTCAGAAATACAGTGGTCAGAAATACAGTGGTCAGAAATACAGTGGTCAGAAATACAGTGGTCAGAAATACAGTGGTCAGAAATACAGTGGTCAGAAATACAGTGGTCAGAAATACAGTGGTCAGAAATACAGTGGTCAGAAATACAGTGGTCAGAAATACAGTGGTCAGAAATACAGTGGTCAGAAATACAGTGGTCAGAAATACAGTGGTCAGAAATACAGTGGTCAGAAATACAGTGGTCAGAAATACAGTGGTCAGAAATACAGTGGTCAGAAATACAGTGGTCAGAAATACAGTGGTCAGAAATACAGTGGTCAGAAATACAGTGGTCAGAAATACAGTGGTCAGAAATACAGTGGTCAGAAATACAGTGGTCAGAAATACAGTGGTCAGAAATACAGTGGTCAGAAATACAGTGGTCAGAAATACAGTGGTCAGAAATACAGTGGTCAGAAATACAGTGGTCAGAAATACAGTGGTCAGAAATACAGTGGTCAGAAATACAGTGGTCAGAAATACAGTGGTCAGAAATACAGTGGTCAGAAATACAGTGGTCAGAAATACAGTGGTCAGAAATACAGTGGTCAGAAATACAGTGGTCAGAAATACAGTGGTCAGAAATACAGTGGTCAGAAATACAGTGGTCAGAAATACAGTGGTCAGAAATACAGTGGTCAGAAATACAGTGGTCAGAAATACAGTGGTCAGAAATACAGTGGTCAGAAATACAGTGGTCAGAAATACAGTGGTCAGAAATACAGTGGTCAGAAATACAGTGGTCAGAAATACAGTGGTCAGAAATACAGTGGTCAGAAATACAGTGGTCAGAAATACAGTGGTCAGAAATACAGTGGTCAGAAATACAGTGGTCAGAAATACAGTGGTCAGAAATACAGTGGTCAGAAATACAGTGGTCAGAAATACAGTGGTCAGAAATACAGTGGTCAGAAATACAGTGGTCAGAAATACAGTGGTCAGAAATACAGTGGTCAGAAATACAGTGGTCAGAAATACAGTGGTCAGAAATACAGTGGTCAGAAATACAGTGGTCAGAAATACAGTGGTCAGAAATACAGTGGTCAGAAATACAGTGGTCAGAAATACAGTGGTCAGAAATACAGTGGT
Organism: Penium margaritaceum; assembly: GCA_023375785.1. Taxonomy (NCBI): domain Eukaryota; kingdom Viridiplantae; phylum Streptophyta; class Zygnematophyceae; order Desmidiales; family Peniaceae; genus Penium; species Penium margaritaceum. The sequence goes on along the minus strand of SZWC01000347.1, from coordinate 182,679 downwards.
CAGAAATACAGTGGTCAGAAATACAGTGGTCAGAAATACAGTGGTCAGAAATACAGTGGTCAGAAATACAGTGGTCAGAAATACAGTGGTCAGAAATACAGTGGTCAGAAATACAGTGGTCAGAAATACAGTGGTCAGAAATACAGTGGTCAGAAATACAGTGGTCAGAAATACAGTGGTCAGAAATACAGTGGTCAGAAATACAGTGGTCAGAAATACAGTGGTCAGAAATACAGTGGTCAGAAATACAGTGGTCAGAAATACAGTGGTCAGAAATACAGTGGTCAGAAATACAGTGGTCAGAAATACAGTGGTCAGAAATACAGTGGTCAGAAATACAGTGGTCAGAAATACAGTGGTCAGAAATACAGTGGTCAGAAATACAGTGGTCAGAAATACAGTGGTCAGAAATACAGTGGTCAGAAATACAGTGGTCAGAAATACAGTGGTCAGAAATACAGTGGTCAGAAATACAGTGGTCAGAAATACAGTGGTCAGAAATACAGTGGTCAGAAATACAGTGGTCAGAAATACAGTGGTCAGAAATACAGTGGTCAGAAATACAGTGGTCAGAAATACAGTGGTCAGAAATACAGTGGTCAGAAATACAGTGGTCAGAAATACAGTGGTCAGAAATACAGTGGTCAGAAATACAGTGGTCAGAAATACAGTGGTCAGAAATACAGTGGTCAGAAATACAGTGGTCAGAAATACAGTGGTCAGAAATACAGTGGTCAGAAATACAGTGGTCAGAAATACAGTGGTCAGAAATACAGTGGTCAGAAATACAGTGGTCAGAAATACAGTGGTCAGAAATACAGTGGTCAGAAATACAGTGGTCAGAAATACAGTGGTCAGAAATACAGTGGTCAGAAATACAGTGGTCAGAAATACAGTGGTCAGAAATACAGTGGTCAGAAATACAGTGGTCAGAAATACAGTGGTCAGAAATACAGTGGTCAGAAATACAGTGGTCAGAAATACAGTGGTCAGAAATACAGTGGTCAGAAATACAGTGGTCAGAAATACAGTGGTCAGAAATACAGTGGTCAGAAATACAGTGGTCAGAAATACAGTGGTCAGAAATACAGTGGTCAGAAATACAGTGGTCAGAAATACAGTGGTCAGAAATACAGTGGTCAGAAATACAGTGGTCAGAAATACAGTGGTCAGAAATACAGTGGTCAGAAATACAGTGGTCAGAAATACAGTGGTCAGAAATACAGTGGTCAGAAATACAGTGGTCAGAAATACAGTGGTCAGAAATACAGTGGTCAGAAATACAGTGGTCAGAAATACAGTGGTCAGAAATACAGTGGTCAGAAATACAGTGGTCAGAAATACAGTGGTCAGAAATACAGTGGTCAGAAATACAGTGGTCAGAAATACAGTGGTCAGAAATACAGTGGTCAGAAATACAGTGGTCAGAAATACAGTGGTCAGAAATACAGTGGTCAGAAATACAGTGGTCAGAAATACAGTGGTCAGAAATACAGTGGTCAGAAATACAGTGGTCAGAAATACAGTGGTCAGAAATACAGTGGTCAGAAATACAGTGGTCAGAAATACAGTGGTCAGAAATACAGTGGTCAGAAATACAGTGGTCAGAAATACAGTGGTCAGAAATACAGTGGTCAGAAATACAGTGGTCAGAAATACAGTGGTCAGAAATACAGTGGTCAGAAATACAGTGGTCAGAAATACAGTGGTCAGAAATACAGTGGTCAGAAATACAGTGGTCAGAAATACAGTGGTCAGAAATACAGTGGTCAGAAATACAGTGGTCAGAAATACAGTGGTCAGAAATACAGTGGTCAGAAATACAGTGGTCAGAAATACAGTGGTCAGAAATACAGTGGTCAGAAATACAGTGGTCAGAAATACAGTGGTCAGAAATACAGTGGTCAGAAATACAGTGGTCAGAAATACAGTGGTCAGAAATACAGTGGTCAGAAATACAGTGGTCAGAAATACAGTGGTCAGAAATACAGTGGTCAGAAATACAGTGGTCAGAAATACAGTGGTCAGAAATACAGTGGTCAGAAATACAGTGGTCAGAAATACAGTGGTCAGAAATACAGTGGTCAGAAATACACTGGTCAGAAAGACACTAGTCAGAAACACAGTGGTTAGAAACACAGTGGTGAGAAACACAATGGTCAGAAGCACAGTGGTCAGAAACACAGCGGTCAGAAACACGGTGGTCAGAAACACAGTGGTCAGAATCTTAGTGGTCAGAAACACAGTGGTCAGAAACACACTAGTCAGAAACACAGTTGTAAGAAACACAGTGGTCAGAAACACACTGGTCAGAAACATAAGGGTCAGAAACACAGTGGTCATAAACACAGTGGTCAGAAACACACTGGTCATAAACACAGTGGTCAAAAACACAGTGGTCAGAAACACATTGGTCAGAAACACTGTGGTCAGAAACACAGTGGCCAGAAACACAGTGGTCAGGAACACAGTGGTCAGAATCACACTGGCCAGAAACACACTGGTCAGAAACATAGTGATCAGAAACAAAGTGGTCAGAAACACAGTGCTCAGAAACACACTGGTCAGAAACACACTGGTCAGAAATAAAGTGGTCAGAAACACAGTGGTCAGAAACACAGTGGTCAGAAACACACTGGTCAGAAACACAGTAGTTAGAAACACAGTGGTTAGATACACACTCGTCAGAAACACACTGGTCAGAAACAAACTGGTCATAAACACACTGGTCAGAAAGACAGTGGTCAGAAACACAGTGGTCAGAAGCTATGTGGTCAGAAACACAGTGGTCAGAAACACACTGGTCAGGAACACAGTGGTCAGAAACACATTGGTCAGAAACATACTGGTCAGAAACACAGTGGTCAGAAACAAAGTGGTCAGAAACACTGTGGTCAGAAACACACTGGTCAGAAACACAGTGGTCAGAAACACAGTGGTCAGAAACCCAGTGGTCAGAAACACAGTGGTCAGAAACACACGGGTCAGAAACACACTGGTCAGAAACACTGTTGTCAGAAACACAGTGGTCAGAAATACAGTGGTCAGAAACACAGTGGTCAGAAACACATTGGTCAGAAACACACTGGTCAGAAACATAGTGGTCAGAAACAAAGTGGTCAGAAACACAGTGGTCAGAAACACACTGGTCAGAAACACACTGGTCAGAAACACA
>SZWC01000347.1:164902-177559 GCA_023375785.1 Penium margaritaceum | reverse complement strand
TGGTCAGAAACACTGTGGTCAGAAACACAGTGGTCAGAAACACAGTGGTCAGAAACACACTGGTCAGAAACACACTGGTCAGAAACACAGTGGTCAGAAATACAGAGGTCAGAAACACAGTGGTCAGAAAGACAGTGGTCGGAAACACACTGGTTAGAAACATGCCGGTCAGAAACACAGTGGTCAGAAACACACTGGTCAGAAACACACTGGTTAGAAACAAAGTGGTCAGGAACAGAGTGGTCAGAAACAGAGTGTTCAGAAACACTGTGGTCAGAAACACACTGGTCAGAAACACACAGGTCAAAAATACAGTGGTCAGAAACACAGTGGTCAGAAACACAGTGGTCAGAAACACAGTGGTCAAAAACAAAGTGGTCAGAAACACACTGGTTAGAAACACACTGGTCAGAAACACACAGGTCAGAAAAACACTGGTCAGAAACACACTGGTCAAACACACTGGTCAGAAACATACTGGTCAGAAGCACACCGGTCAGAAACACAGTGGTCAGAAACACAGTGGTCAGAAACACACTGGTCAGAAACACACTGGTTAGAAACACAGTGGTCATAAATACACTGGTCAGAAAGACACTAGTCAGAAACACAGTGGTCCGAAACATACTGGTCAGAAACACACTTGTCAGAAACACCCTGGTCAGAAACACACTGGTTAGAAACACAGTGGTCATAAATACACTGGTCAGAAAGACACTAGTCAGAAACACAGTGGTCCGAAACATACTGGTCAGAAACACACTTGTCAGAAACACCCTGGTCAGAAACACACTGGTTAGAAACACAGTGGTCATAAATACACTGGTCAGAAAGACACTAGTCAGAAACACAGTGGTCCGAAACATACTGGTCAGAAACACACTTGTCAGAAACACCCTGGTCAGAAACACACTGGTTAGAAACACAGTGGTCATAAATACACTGGTCAGAAAGACACTAGTCAGAAACACAGTGGTCCGAAACATACTGGTCAGAAACACACTTGTCAGAAACACCCTGGTCAGAAACACACTGGTTAGAAACACAGTGGTCATAAATACACTGGTCAGAAAGACACTAGTCAGAAACACAGTGGTCCGAAACATACTGGTCAGAAACACACTTGTCAGAAACACCCTGGTCAGAAACACACTGGTTAGAAACACAGTGGTCATAAATACACTGGTCAGAAAGACACTAGTCAGAAACACAGTGGTCCGAAACATACTGGTCAGAAACACACTTGTCAGAAACACCCTGGTCAGAAACACACTGGTTAGAAACACAGTGGTCATAAATACACTGGTCAGAAAGACACTAGTCAGAAACACAGTGGTCCGAAACATACTGGTCAGAAACACACTTGTCAGAAACACCCTGGTCAGAAACACACTGGTTAGAAACACAGTGGTCATAAATACACTGGTCAGAAAGACACTAGTCAGAAACACAGTGGTCCGAAACATACTGGTCAGAAACACACTTGTCAGAAACACCCTGGTCAGAAACACACTGGTTAGAAACACAGTGGTCATAAATACACTGGTCAGAAAGACACTAGTCAGAAACACAGTGGTCCGAAACATACTGGTCAGAAACACACTTGTCAGAAACACCCTGGTCAGAAACACACTGGTTAGAAACACAGTGGTCATAAATACACTGGTCAGAAAGACACTAGTCAGAAACACAGTGGTCCGAAACATACTGGTCAGAAACACACTTGTCAGAAACACCCTGGTCAGAAACACACTGGTTAGAAACACAGTGGTCATAAATACACTGGTCAGAAAGACACTAGTCAGAAACACAGTGGTCCGAAACATACTGGTCAGAAACACACTTGTCAGAAACACCCTGGTCAGAAACACACTGGTTAGAAACACAGTGGTCATAAATACACTGGTCAGAAAGACACTAGTCAGAAACACAGTGGTCCGAAACATACTGGTCAGAAACACACTTGTCAGAAACACCCTGGTCAGAAACACACTGGTTAGAAACACAGTGGTCATAAATACACTGGTCAGAAAGACACTAGTCAGAAACACAGTGGTCCGAAACATACTGGTCAGAAACACACTTGTCAGAAACACCCTGGTCAGAAACACACTGGTTAGAAACACAGTGGTCATAAATACACTGGTCAGAAAGACACTAGTCAGAAACACAGTGGTCCGAAACATACTGGTCAGAAACACACTTGTCAGAAACACCCTGGTCAGAAACACACTGGTTAGAAACACAGTGGTCATAAATACACTGGTCAGAAAGACACTAGTCAGAAACACAGTGGTCCGAAACATACTGGTCAGAAACACACTTGTCAGAAACACCCTGGTCAGAAACACACTGGTTAGAAACACAGTGGTCATAAATACACTGGTCAGAAAGACACTAGTCAGAAACACAGTGGTCCGAAACATACTGGTCAGAAACACACTTGTCAGAAACACCCTGGTCAGAAACACACTGGTTAGAAACACAGTGGTCATAAATACACTGGTCAGAAAGACACTAGTCAGAAACACAGTGGTCCGAAACATACTGGTCAGAAACACACTTGTCAGAAACACCCTGGTCAGAAACACACTGGTTAGAAACACAGTGGTCATAAATACACTGGTCAGAAAGACACTAGTCAGAAACACAGTGGTCCGAAACATACTGGTCAGAAACACACTTGTCAGAAACACCCTGGTCAGAAACACACTGGTTAGAAACACAGTGGTCATAAATACACTGGTCAGAAAGACACTAGTCAGAAACACAGTGGTCCGAAACATACTGGTCAGAAACACACTTGTCAGAAACACCCTGGTCAGAAACACACTGGTTAGAAACACAGTGGTCATAAATACACTGGTCAGAAAGACACTAGTCAGAAACACAGTGGTCCGAAACATACTGGTCAGAAACACACTTGTCAGAAACACCCTGGTCAGAAACACACTGGTTAGAAACACAGTGGTCATAAATACACTGGTCAGAAAGACACTAGTCAGAAACACAGTGGTCCGAAACATACTGGTCAGAAACACACTTGTCAGAAACACCCTGGTCAGAAACACACTGGTTAGAAACACAGTGGTCATAAATACACTGGTCAGAAAGACACTAGTCAGAAACACAGTGGTCCGAAACATACTGGTCAGAAACACACTTGTCAGAAACACCCTGGTCAGAAACACACTGGTTAGAAACACAGTGGTCATAAATACACTGGTCAGAAAGACACTAGTCAGAAACACAGTGGTCCGAAACATACTGGTCAGAAACACACTTGTCAGAAACACCCTGGTCAGAAACACACTGGTTAGAAACACAGTGGTCATAAATACACTGGTCAGAAAGACACTAGTCAGAAACACAGTGGTCCGAAACATACTGGTCAGAAACACACTTGTCAGAAACACCCTGGTCAGAAACACACTGGTTAGAAACACAGTGGTCATAAATACACTGGTCAGAAAGACACTAGTCAGAAACACAGTGGTCCGAAACATACTGGTCAGAAACACACTTGTCAGAAACACCCTGGTCAGAAACACACTGGTTAGAAACACAGTGGTCATAAATACACTGGTCAGAAAGACACTAGTCAGAAACACAGTGGTCCGAAACATACTGGTCAGAAACACACTTGTCAGAAACACCCTGGTCAGAAACACACTGGTTAGAAACACAGTGGTCATAAATACACTGGTCAGAAAGACACTAGTCAGAAACACAGTGGTCCGAAACATACTGGTCAGAAACACACTTGTCAGAAACACCCTGGTCAGAAACACACTGGTTAGAAACACAGTGGTCATAAATACACTGGTCAGAAAGACACTAGTCAGAAACACAGTGGTCCGAAACATACTGGTCAGAAACACACTTGTCAGAAACACCCTGGTCAGAAACACACTGGTTAGAAACACAGTGGTCATAAATACACTGGTCAGAAAGACACTAGTCAGAAACACAGTGGTCCGAAACATACTGGTCAGAAACACACTTGTCAGAAACACCCTGGTCAGAAACACACTGGTTAGAAACACAGTGGTCATAAATACACTGGTCAGAAAGACACTAGTCAGAAACACAGTGGTCCGAAACATACTGGTCAGAAACACACTTGTCAGAAACACCCTGGTCAGAAACACACTGGTTAGAAACACAGTGGTCATAAATACACTGGTCAGAAAGACACTAGTCAGAAACACAGTGGTCCGAAACATACTGGTCAGAAACACACTTGTCAGAAACACCCTGGTCAGAAACACACTGGTTAGAAACACAGTGGTCATAAATACACTGGTCAGAAAGACACTAGTCAGAAACACAGTGGTCCGAAACATACTGGTCAGAAACACACTTGTCAGAAACACCCTGGTCAGAAACACACTGGTTAGAAACACAGTGGTCATAAATACACTGGTCAGAAAGACACTAGTCAGAAACACAGTGGTCCGAAACATACTGGTCAGAAACACACTTGTCAGAAACACCCTGGTCAGAAACACACTGGTTAGAAACACAGTGGTCATAAATACACTGGTCAGAAAGACACTAGTCAGAAACACAGTGGTCCGAAACATACTGGTCAGAAACACACTTGTCAGAAACACCCTGGTCAGAAACACACTGGTTAGAAACACAGTGGTCATAAATACACTGGTCAGAAAGACACTAGTCAGAAACACAGTGGTCCGAAACATACTGGTCAGAAACACACTTGTCAGAAACACCCTGGTCAGAAACACACTGGTTAGAAACACAGTGGTCATAAATACACTGGTCAGAAAGACACTAGTCAGAAACACAGTGGTCCGAAACATACTGGTCAGAAACACACTTGTCAGAAACACCCTGGTCAGAAACACACTGGTTAGAAACACAGTGGTCATAAATACACTGGTCAGAAAGACACTAGTCAGAAACACAGTGGTCCGAAACATACTGGTCAGAAACACACTTGTCAGAAACACCCTGGTCAGAAACACACTGGTTAGAAACACAGTGGTCATAAATACACTGGTCAGAAAGACACTAGTCAGAAACACAGTGGTCCGAAACATACTGGTCAGAAACACACTTGTCAGAAACACCCTGGTCAGAAACACACTGGTTAGAAACACAGTGGTCATAAATACACTGGTCAGAAAGACACTAGTCAGAAACACAGTGGTCCGAAACATACTGGTCAGAAACACACTTGTCAGAAACACCCTGGTCAGAAACACACTGGTTAGAAACACAGTGGTCATAAATACACTGGTCAGAAAGACACTAGTCAGAAACACAGTGGTCCGAAACATACTGGTCAGAAACACACTTGTCAGAAACACCCTGGTCAGAAACACACTGGTACGAAACACACTGGTCAGAAACACACTGGTCAGAAACACACTGGTCAGAAACACACTGGTCAGAAACACTGTGGTCAGAAGCACAGTTGTCAGAAACGCACTGGTTAGAAACGCAGTGGTCACAAACACACTGGTCAGAAACACACTGGTAAGAGAAACACGGATCAGAAACACACTGGTCAGAAACACACTGGTCAGAAACACACTGGTCAGAAACACAGTGGTCAGAAATGCAGTGGTCAGGGACACAGTGGTCAGAAACACACTGGTCAGAAACACACTGGTCAGAAACACACTGGTCAGAAACACAGTGCTCAGAAACACAGTGGTGAGAAACACAGTGGTCAGAAACACAGCGGTCAGAAACACGGTGGTCAGAAACACAGTGGTCAGAAACTTAGTGGTCAGAAACACAGTGGTCAGAAACACACTAGTCAGAAACACAGTTGTAAGAAACACAGTGGTCAGAAACACACTGGTCAGAAACATAAGGGTCAGAAACACATTGGTCAGAAACACAGTGGTCAGAAACACACTGGTCATAAACACAGTGGTCAAAAACACAGTGGTCAGAAACACATTGGCCAGAAACACTGTGGTCAGAAACACAGTGGCCAGAAACACAGTGGTCAGAAACACAGTGGTCAGTATCACACTGGCCAGAAACACACTGGTCAGAAACACAGTGATCAGAAACAAAGTGGTCAGAAACACAGTGCTCAGAAACACACTGGTCAGAAACACACTGGTCAGAAATACAGTGGTCAGAAACACAGTGGTCAGAAACACAGTGGTCAGAAACACACTGGTCAGAAACACAGTAGTTAGAAACACAGTGGTTAGAAACACACTCGTCAGAAACACACTGGTCAGAAACAAACTGGTCATAAACACACTGGTCAGAAAGACAGTGGTCAGAAACGCAGTGGTCAGAAGCTATGTGGTCAGAAACACAGTGGTCAGAAACACAATGTTCAGAAACACACTGGTCAGAAACACACTGGTTAGAAACACAGGGGTCATAAACAAAGTGGTCAAAAACACACTGGTCAGGAACACACTGGTAAGAAACACAGTGGTGAGAAACACAATGGTCAGAAACACAGTGGTCAGAAACGCAGTGGTCAGAAACACATTTGTCAGAAACACAATGGTCAGAAACACAGTGGTCAGAAACACACTCGTCAGAAACACACTGGTCAGAAAGACACTGGTCAGAAACACAGTGGTGAGAAACACACTGGTCAGAAACCCAGTGGTCAGAAACACACTTGTCAGAAGAACTCTGGTCAGAAACACAGTGGTCTGACACACACTGGTGAGAAACACAGTAGTTAGAAACACAGTGGTTAGAAACACACTCGTCAGAAACACACTGGTCAGAAAGACACTGGTCAGAAACACAGTGGTGAGAAACACACTGGTCAGAAACCCAGTGGTCAGAAACACACTTGTCAGAAGAACTCTGGTCAGAAACACAGTGGTCTGACACACACTGGTGAGAAACACAGTAGTTAGAAACACAGTGGTTAGAAACACACTCGTCAGAAACACACTGGTCAGAAAGACACTGGTCAGAAACACAGTGGTGAGAAACACACTGGTCAGAAACCCAGTGGTCAGAAACACACTTGTCAGAAGAACTCTGGTCAGAAACACAGTGGTCTGACACACACTGGTGAGAAACACAGTAGTTAGAAACACAGTGGTTAGAAACACACTCGTCAGAAACACACTGGTCAGAAAGACACTGGTCAGAAACACAGTGGTGAGAAACACACTGGTCAGAAACCCAGTGGTCAGAAACACACTTGTCAGAAGAACTCTGGTCAGAAACACAGTGGTCTGACACACACTGGTGAGAAACACAGTAGTTAGAAACACAGTGGTTAGAAACACACTCGTCAGAAACACACTGGTCAGAAAGACACTGGTCAGAAACACAGTGGTGAGAAACACACTGGTCAGAAACCCAGTGGTCAGAAACACACTTGTCAGAAGAACTCTGGTCAGAAACACAGTGGTCTGACACACACTGGTGAGAAACACAGTAGTTAGAAACACAGTGGTTAGAAACACACTCGTCAGAAACACACTGGTCAGAAAGACACTGGTCAGAAACACAGTGGTGAGAAACACACTGGTCAGAAACCCAGTGGTCAGAAACACACTTGTCAGAAGAACTCTGGTCAGAAACACAGTGGTCTGACACACACTGGTGAGAAACACAGTAGTTAGAAACACAGTGGTTAGAAACACACTCGTCAGAAACACACTGGTCAGAAAGACACTGGTCAGAAACACAGTGGTGAGAAACACACTGGTCAGAAACCCAGTGGTCAGAAACACACTTGTCAGAAGAACTCTGGTCAGAAACACAGTGGTCTGACACACACTGGTGAGAAACACAGTAGTTAGAAACACAGTGGTTAGAAACACACTCGTCAGAAACACACTGGTCAGAAAGACACTGGTCAGAAACACAGTGGTGAGAAACACACTGGTCAGAAACCCAGTGGTCAGAAACACACTTGTCAGAAGAACTCTGGTCAGAAACACAGTGGTCTGACACACACTGGTGAGAAACACAGTAGTTAGAAACACAGTGGTTAGAAACACACTCGTCAGAAACACACTGGTCAGAAAGACACTGGTCAGAAACACAGTGGTGAGAAACACACTGGTCAGAAACCCAGTGGTCAGAAACACACTTGTCAGAAGAACTCTGGTCAGAAACACAGTGGTCTGACACACACTGGTGAGAAACACAGTAGTTAGAAACACAGTGGTTAGAAACACACTCGTCAGAAACACACTGGTCAGAAAGACACTGGTCAGAAACACAGTGGTGAGAAACACACTGGTCAGAAACCCAGTGGTCAGAAACACACTTGTCAGAAGAACTCTGGTCAGAAACACAGTGGTCTGACACACACTGGTGAGAAACACAGTAGTTAGAAACACAGTGGTTAGAAACACACTCGTCAGAAACACACTGGTCAGAAAGACACTGGTCAGAAACACAGTGGTGAGAAACACACTGGTCAGAAACCCAGTGGTCAGAAACACACTTGTCAGAAGAACTCTGGTCAGAAACACAGTGGTCTGACACACACTGGTGAGAAACACAGTAGTTAGAAACACAGTGGTTAGAAACACACTCGTCAGAAACACACTGGTCAGAAAGACACTGGTCAGAAACACAGTGGTGAGAAACACACTGGTCAGAAACCCAGTGGTCAGAAACACACTTGTCAGAAGAACTCTGGTCAGAAACACAGTGGTCTGACACACACTGGTGAGAAACACAGTAGTTAGAAACACAGTGGTTAGAAACACACTCGTCAGAAACACACTGGTCAGAAAGACACTGGTCAGAAACACAGTGGTGAGAAACACACTGGTCAGAAACCCAGTGGTCAGAAACACACTTGTCAGAAGAACTCTGGTCAGAAACACAGTGGTCTGACACACACTGGTGAGAAACACAGTAGTTAGAAACACAGTGGTTAGAAACACACTCGTCAGAAACACACTGGTCAGAAAGACACTGGTCAGAAACACAGTGGTGAGAAACACACTGGTCAGAAACCCAGTGGTCAGAAACACACTTGTCAGAAGAACTCTGGTCAGAAACACAGTGGTCTGACACACACTGGTGAGAAACACAGTAGTTAGAAACACAGTGGTTAGAAACACACTCGTCAGAAACACACTGGTCAGAAAGACACTGGTCAGAAACACAGTGGTGAGAAACACACTGGTCAGAAACCCAGTGGTCAGAAACACACTTGTCAGAAGAACTCTGGTCAGAAACACAGTGGTCTGACACACACTGGTGAGAAACACAGTAGTTAGAAACACAGTGGTTAGAAACACACTCGTCAGAAACACACTGGTCAGAAAGACACTGGTCAGAAACACAGTGGTGAGAAACACACTGGTCAGAAACCCAGTGGTCAGAAACACACTTGTCAGAAGAACTCTGGTCAGAAACACAGTGGTCTGACACACACTGGTGAGAAACACAGTAGTTAGAAACACAGTGGTTAGAAACACACTCGTCAGAAACACACTGGTCAGAAAGACACTGGTCAGAAACACAGTGGTGAGAAACACACTGGTCAGAAACCCAGTGGTCAGAAACACACTTGTCAGAAGAACTCTGGTCAGAAACACAGTGGTCTGACACACACTGGTGAGAAACACAGTAGTTAGAAACACAGTGGTTAGAAACACACTCGTCAGAAACACACTGGTCAGAAAGACACTGGTCAGAAACACAGTGGTGAGAAACACACTGGTCAGAAACCCAGTGGTCAGAAACACACTTGTCAGAAGAACTCTGGTCAGAAACACAGTGGTCTGACACACACTGGTGAGAAACACAGTAGTTAGAAACACAGTGGTTAGAAACACACTCGTCAGAAACACACTGGTCAGAAAGACACTGGTCAGAAACACAGTGGTGAGAAACACACTGGTCAGAAACCCAGTGGTCAGAAACACACTTGTCAGAAGAACTCTGGTCAGAAACACAGTGGTCTGACACACACTGGTGAGAAACACAGTAGTTAGAAACACAGTGGTTAGAAACACACTCGTCAGAAACACACTGGTCAGAAAGACACTGGTCAGAAACACAGTGGTGAGAAACACACTGGTCAGAAACCCAGTGGTCAGAAACACACTTGTCAGAAGAACTCTGGTCAGAAACACAGTGGTCTGACACACACTGGTGAGAAACACAGTAGTTAGAAACACAGTGGTTAGAAACACACTCGTCAGAAACACACTGGTCAGAAAGACACTGGTCAGAAACACAGTGGTGAGAAACACACTGGTCAGAAACCCAGTGGTCAGAAACACACTTGTCAGAAGAACTCTGGTCAGAAACACAGTGGTCTGACACACACTGGTGAGAAACACAGTAGTTAGAAACACAGTGGTTAGAAACACACTCGTCAGAAACACACTGGTCAGAAAGACACTGGTCAGAAACACAGTGGTGAGAAACACACTGGTCAGAAACCCAGTGGTCAGAAACACACTTGTCAGAAGAACTCTGGTCAGAAACACAGTGGTCTGACACACACTGGTGAGAAACACAGTAGTTAGAAACACAGTGGTTAGAAACACACTCGTCAGAAACACACTGGTCAGAAAGACACTGGTCAGAAACACAGTGGTGAGAAACACACTGGTCAGAAACCCAGTGGTCAGAAACACACTTGTCAGAAGAACTCTGGTCAGAAACACAGTGGTCTGACACACACTGGTGAGAAACACAGTAGTTAGAAACACAGTGGTTAGAAACACACTCGTCAGAAACACACTGGTCAGAAAGACACTGGTCAGAAACACAGTGGTGAGAAACACACTGGTCAGAAACCCAGTGGTCAGAAACACACTTGTCAGAAGAACTCTGGTCAGAAACACAGTGGTCTGACACACACTGGTGAGAAACACAGTAGTTAGAAACACAGTGGTTAGAAACACACTCGTCAGAAACACACTGGTCAGAAAGACACTGGTCAGAAACACAGTGGTGAGAAACACACTGGTCAGAAACGCACTGGTCAGAAACACACTGGTCAGAAACACACTGGTCAGAAACACACTGGTCAGAAACACTGTGGTCAGAAGCACAGTTGTCAGAAACTTACTGGTTAGAAACGCAGTGGTCACAAACACACTGGTCAGAAACACACTGGTAAGAGAAACACGGATCAGAAACACACTGGTCAGAAACACACTGGTCAGAAACACACTGGTCAGAAACACAGTGGTCAGAAATGCAGTGGTCAGGGACACAGTGGTCAGAAACAAACTGGTCAGAAACACACTGGTCAGAAACACACTGGTCAGAAACACTGTGGTCAGAAACACAGTGGTCAGAAACACACTGGTCAGAAACACAGTTGTCAGAAACAGAGTGGTCAGAAACACGCTGGTGAGAAACACACTGGACAGGAAGACAGTGGTCAGAAACACAGTGGTCATAAACACAGTTGTCAGAAACACAGTCGTCAGAAACACAGTGGTCAGAAACACACTGGTCAGAAACACACTGGTCAGAAAAACAGTAGTCAGAAACACAGTCGTCAGAAACACAGTGGTTAGAAACACAGTGGTCATAAACACAGTGGTCAGAAACACAGTGGTCAGAAACACAGTGGTCAGAAACACACTAGTCAGAAACAGACTGGCCAGAAACACACTTGTCAGGCACACAGTGGTCTGAAACACAGTGGTCAGAAACACACTGGACAGAAACACACTGGTCAGAAACACAGTGGTCAGAAACACACTGGTCAGAAACACACTGGTCAGAAACACACTGGTCAGAAAAACAGTAGTCAGAAACACAGTGGTCAGAAACACACTGGTCAGAAACACACTGGTCAGAAAGACACTGGTCAGAAACACAGTGGTCAGAAACACAGTGGTCAGAAACACAGTGGTCAGAAACACAGTGGTCAGAAACACAGTAGTCAGAAACACAGTGGTCATAACCACAGTGGTCAGAATCACACTGGTCAGAAAAACAGTGGTCAGAAACACAGTGGTCAGAAACACACAGGTCAAAAACACAGTGGTCAGAAGCACAGTTGTCAGGAACACACTGGTCAGAAACACACTGGTCAGAAACACAGTGGTCAGAAACACACTTGTCACAAACACAGTGGTCAGAAACACAGTGGTCACAAACACAGTGGTCAGAATCACACTGGTCAGAAACACACTGGTCAGAAACACAGTGGTCAGAAACGCACTTGTGAGAAACATAGTGGTCATAAACTAAGTGGTCAGAAACACAGTGGTGAGAAACACAGTGGTCAGAAACACAATGGTCAGAAACCCAGTGGTCAGAAACACACTTGTCAGAAGCACACTGGTCAGAAACACAGTGGTCAAAAACACACTGGTCAGAAACACAGTTGTCAGGAACTCAGTGGTCTGAAACACAGTGGTCAGAAACACAGTGGTCAGAAACACAGTTGTCAGAAACACAGTGGTCAGAAACACAGTTGTCAGAAACACAATGGTCAGAAACACAGATGTCAGAAACACAGTGGTCAGAAACACAGTGGTCAGAAACACAGTGGTCATAAACGGAGTGGTCAGAAACACACTGTTCAGAAACACACTGGTCAGAAACACAATGGTCATAAACACAGTGGCCAGAAACACAGTGGTCAGAAACACCTTCGTCAGAAACACAGTGGTCAGAATCATAGTGGTCAGAAACACAGTGGTCAGAAACACAGTGGTCAGAAACACAGTGGTCAGAAACACA
>SZWC01000347.1:138083-156557 GCA_023375785.1 Penium margaritaceum | reverse complement strand
TGGTCAGGAACACAGTGGTCAGAAACACAGTGGTCAGAAACACAGTGGTCAGAAACACAGTGGTCAGAAACACAGTGGTCAGAAACACACTGGTCAGAAACACACTGGTCAGCAACACTGTGGTCAAAAACAAAATGGTCAGAAACACAGTGGTCAGAAACACAGTGGTTTGAAACACAGTGGTCTGAAACAAAGTGATCAGAAACACAGTGGTCAGAAACACTGTGGTCGGAAACACATTGGTCAGCAAGACACTGGTCAGAAACACAGTGGTAAAAAACACACTGGTCAGAAACACACTGGTCAGGAACAAAGTGGTCAGAAACACAGTGGTCATAAACTGAGTGGTCAGAAACACTGTGGTCAGAAACACACTGGTCAGAAACACACAGGTCAGAAACACAGTGGTCGGAAACACAGTGGTCAGAAACACAGTGGTCAGAAACACAGTGGTCAGAAACACAGTGGTCAGAAACACACTGGTCAGAAACACAGTGGTCAGAAACACACTGGTCAGAAACACAGTGGTCAGAAACACATTCGTCAGAAACACAGTTGTCAGAAACACAGTGATCAGAAACAGACTGGTCAGAAACACAGTGGTCAGAGACACACTGGTCAGAAACACAGTGGACAGAAACATACTGGTCAAAAACACAGTGGTCAGAAACACAGTGGTCAGAAACACACTCGTCAGAAACACAGTGGTCAGAAATACAGTGGTCAGAAACACACTGGTCAGAAACACAGTGGTCATAAACACACTGGTCAGAAACACAGTGGTCAGAAACACACTGCTCATAAACACACAGGTCAGAAACACAGTGGTCAGAAACACACTGGTCAGAAACACAGTGGTCATAAACACACTGGTCAGAAACACAGTGGTCAGAAACACACTGCTCATAAACACACAGGTCAGAAACACAGTGGTCAGAAACACAGTGGTCAGAAACACAGTGGTCAGAAACACAGTGGTCAGAAACACAGGTTATAACCACACTGTTCAGGAACACAGTGGTGAGAAACACACTGGTCAGGAACACAGTGGTCAGAAACACAGTGGTCAGAAACACACTGGTCAGAAACACAGTGTTCAGAAACACATTGGTCAGAAACACATTCGTCAGAAACACTGTGGTCAGAAACACAGTGATCAGAAACATAGTGGTCAGAAACACAGTGGTCCGGAACACACTAGCCAGAAACACACTGGTCAGAAACACAGTGGTCAGAAACACAGTGGTCAGGAACACAGTGGTCAGAAACACAGTGGTCAGAAACACACTGGTCAGAAACACACTGGTCAGAAACATAGTGGTCAGAAACACAGTCGTCAGAAACACACTGGTTAGAAACACACTGGTCAGAAACACAGTAGTCAGAAACACAGTGGTCAGGAACACACTGGTCAGAAACATAGTGGTCAGAAACACACTCGTCAGAAACACACTGGTCAGAAACACACTGGTCCGAAACACACTGGTCAAAAACCTTTTTTTTAGAAACACAGTGGTCAGAAGCACAGTGGTCAGAAACATAGTGGTCAGAAACACAGTGGTTAGAAACACACTGGTCATAAACACAGTGGTCAGAAACACAATGGTCAGAAACACACTAGTCAGAAACACACTGGTCAGAAACACAGGGATCAGAAACACAGTTGTCAGAAACACACTGGTCAGAAACACAGTGGTCAGAACCACAGTGGTCAGAAACATTGTGGTTAGAAACACAGTGGTCAGAAACACAGTGGTCAGAAACACACTGGTCAGGAGCACAGTGGTCAGAAACACATTGGTCAGAAACACACTGGTCAGAAACACAGTGGTCAGAAACAAAGTGGTCAGAAACACAGTGGTCAGAAACACACTGGTCAGAAACACAGTGGTCAGAACCACAGTGGTCAGAAACATTGTGGTTAGAAACACAGTGGTCAGAAACACAGTGGTCAGAAGCACAGTGGTCAGAAACACAGTGGTCAGAAACACAGTGGTCAGAAATACAGTGGTCAGAAACACAGTGGTCGGAAACACAGTGGTCAGAAATACAGTGGTCAGAAACACAGTGGTCGGAAACACACTGGTCAGAAACACACTAGTCAGAAACACAGTGGTCAGAAACACAGTGGTCAAAGACACACTGGTTAGGAACAAAGTGGTCAGGAACACAGTGGTCAGAAACAGAGTGTTCAGAAAGACTGTCGTCATAAACACACAGGTCAGAAACACACAGGTCAGAAACACAGTGGTCAGAAACACAGTGGTCAGAAACACAGTGGTCAGAAACACAGTGGTCAGAAACACAGTGGTCAGAAACAGAGTGGTCAGAAACAAAGTGGTCAGAAACACAGTGGTCAGAAACATACTGGTCAGAAACACAATGGTCCGAAACACACTGGTCAGGAGCACAGTGGTCAGAAAGACAGTGGTCAGAAACTCAGTGGTCAGAAACATACTGGTCAGAAACACGCTGGTCAGAAACACAATGGTCCGAAACACACTGGTCAGGAGCACAGTGGTCAGAAAGACAGTGGTCAGAAACTCAGTGGTCAGAAACATACTGGTCAGAAACACGCTGGTCAGAAACACAATGGTCCGAAACACACTGGTCAGGAGCACAGTGGTCAGAAAGACAGTGGTCAGAAACTCAGTGGTCAGAAACATACTGGTCAGAAACACGCTGGTCAGAAACACAATGGTCCGAAACACACTGGTCAGGAGCACAGTGGTCAGAAAGACAGTGGTCAGAAACTCAGTGGTCAGAAACATACTGGTCAGAAACACGCTGGTCAGAAACACAATGGTCCGAAACACACTGGTCAGGAGCACAGTGGTCAGAAAGACAGTGGTCAGAAACTCAGTGGTCAGAAACATACTGGTCAGAAACACGCTGGTCAGAAACACAATGGTCCGAAACACACTGGTCAGGAGCACAGTGGTCAGAAAGACAGTGGTCAGAAACTCAGTGGTCAGAAACATACTGGTCAGAAACACGCTGGTCAGAAACACAATGGTCCGAAACACACTGGTCAGGAGCACAGTGGTCAGAAAGACAGTGGTCAGAAACTCAGTGGTCAGAAACATACTGGTCAGAAACACGCTGGTCAGAAACACAATGGTCCGAAACACACTGGTCAGGAGCACAGTGGTCAGAAAGACAGTGGTCAGAAACTCAGTGGTCAGAAACATACTGGTCAGAAACACGCTGGTCAGAAACACAGAGGTCAGAAACACACTAGTCAGAAACACATTGGTCAGGCAGACACTGGTCAGAAACAGAGTGGTCAGAAACACCGTGGTCAGAAACACACCGGTCAGAAACACAGTCGTCAGAAACATAGTGGTAAAAAATACACCGGTCAGGAACACACTGGCCAGAAACACAGTGGTGAGAAACACAGTGGTCAAAGACACACTGGTTAGGAACACAGTGGTCAGGAACACAGTGATCAGAACCACAGTGGTCACAAACACAGTGGTCAGAAACACAATGGTCCGAAACACACAGGTCAGAAACACAGTGGAAAGAAACACGGTAGTCAGAAACACAGTGGTCAGAAACGAAGTGGTCAGAAACTCAATGGCCAGAAGCACACTGGTCAGAAACACAGTGGTCAGAAACACGGTGGTCAGAAACACAGTGGTTAGAAACACAGTGGTCAGAAACACACTGGTCAGAAACACAGTGGTCAGAAACACAGTGGTCAGAAACACACTGTACATAAACACACTTGTCAGAAACACAATAGTCAGAAACACAGTGGTCAGAAACACACTGGTCAGAAACACACTGGTCAGAAACACACTGGTCAGAAACACACTAGTCAGAAACACAGTGGTCAGAAACAAAGTGCTCAGAAACAAAGTGGTCAGAAACACAGTGGTCAGAAACACATTGGTCAGACACACACTCGTCAGAAACACAGTGGTGAGAAACACAGTGGTCAGAAACACAGTGGTCAGAAACACATTGGTCAGACACACACTCGTCAGAAACACAGTGGTGAGAAACACAGTGGTCAGAAAGACAGTGGTCAGAA
This sequence comes from Penium margaritaceum, assembly GCA_023375785.1. Taxonomy (NCBI): domain Eukaryota; kingdom Viridiplantae; phylum Streptophyta; class Zygnematophyceae; order Desmidiales; family Peniaceae; genus Penium; species Penium margaritaceum. The sequence continues at coordinate 152,515 of SZWC01000347.1, read as the reverse complement.
ACACACTGGTAAGAAACACAGTGGTCAGAAACAAAGTGGTCAGAAACACACTGGTCAGGAAGACACTGGTCAGAAACACAGTGGTCAGAAACACACTGGTCAGAGACACAGTGGTCAGAAACATAGTCGTCAGAAACATAGTGGTCAGAAACACAGTGGTCAGAAACACACTGGTCAGAAACACAATGGTCAGAAACACAGTGGTCATAAATACACTGGCCAGAAAGACACTGGTCAGAAACACAGTGGTCAGAAACATACTGGTCAGAGACACTCTGGTCAGAAACACAGTGGTCAGAAACACACTGGTCAGAACCATAGGGGTCAGAATCACAGTGGTAAAAAAGACTCTGGTCAGAAACACAGTGGTCAGAAACACACTGGTCAGAAACACACTGCTCAGAAACATACTGGTCCGAAACATAGTGGTCAGAAACACAATGGTCAGAAACACAGTAGTCAGAAACGCAGTGGTCAGAAACACAGTGGTCAGAAACAAAGTGGTCAGAAACACACTGGTCAGAAACACACTGGTCAGAAACACACTGGTCAGAAACACATTGGTCAGAAACACAGTGGTCAGAAACATAGTGGTCAGAAACACACTGGTCAGAAACACACTGGTCAGAACCACACTGGTCAGAAACACACTGGTCAGAAACATAGTGGTCAGAAACACAGTGGTGATACCCCCAATTTTGCTACGTCACCGATTCTTCCACGGACGGCTGCTCTCCACGGCTCTCCGCGGATCATGCACTTCAACACTACTGGTTATCGTTGTGTAGCGAGACAAATGTCACCTTACTGCTGAGGCTATTCCGCGGACCACGGGTCTTTTACTCCTGTGCGGGCACTTCACCGACGAGTGATGCCCCGCGTTTTACTAGGGTGCAGTAGTAGACAGTCTCAGATTTCCACTACTCAGCCTATTCCGCGGACCACAGGTCTAGACTATCTGCGCAGGTACCTCACCGATGAGCGACGCTTCGCGGCCCACTTCTTCCCATGCGGGAGTCCACCACCTCGTGGCGTCCGACTCCTCTCCGCGGAATCCTCGTTCCGCGGACGTGTGTAAGCAAGGGACACCGCCGACAGCTCACCACACTCGGACTTTTGGTTCTTCACGCACTCATTCCCACAGTCCGCGGACCAGACTTCGGGAGCAACGGAGGGCATGAGGGGAATGGGCGGAGCACAGGAGTAGGAGTAGGCAAATGTCTTTGATAAAGCCGATTGCGGAGTAAATGAAATGCTTCAGAGAGCAAGCAAGTCTGAGTTGCGGTCTTGCTACTGCTAGCGAGGTCCTTTCTCTACTCGGGACTCCGCACGGCGTGTCTACACACCGTCGGTTTTATCCCTCTCACATCATCCTTCTTCCTTCTACATGGGCTCCACGCGGCGCGGCTACACGCCGCGGGTCTCGTCCCAACCACACACACACACAGCCATGCTCTATCTTCTGCTAGTCACATCTTTCATCCGCGGCTCGTGCACGCGGTTCTTCGTGTTCTTCCTTGAATTGTCGTCCTCCGCTGTGCGTCTCCCGGGACTCCTCTGTGATTGATGCTTGGTCGCTCATGCTGATTGGACGTTTCCTCCTCTGCTTGCTCCGTTCCTCTGCTGTCCTGCCTGTGCCTTGTCAGTGGCCGCGGATCCTGCTGTGACTTGTCCGTGTTCCCTTCACACCGCGGCTCTTCCCTCCAGTGCTTCCCGCCTTGCCACAAGTTCTTCGACTGAGAAGAACCGTCGCAGACAAGTGTTAGCCTGCGGCAGTCCCCTCCATCGATGTCCTGACCCTTGCCTCCCCCGGATCCGCGCTACTCCTTGCTCAACCGCATCCGCGGGAGCCAGCATTCTGCGTGCGGACCCTCTGCCTCCTCGGTTCCCATTCCGCAGGTTACCTCTTCTGCGGAGCTGCGTCAGAGTTGTGCGTGACACTGATGCCCCCAACCCCCCCTTTTTTTGAGACTCTGTCCCAGAGTCTCTCAGCGCGCTTTCTGTGTGAAGTGCTTATGGGTCTTGGGGCGACCCTGCTCGTGGCACGGCCTGCAGTATTTTTCCACCGTTCCTCCCCTCCGCTTGAGCTTCACAGCGCACTTGTCATGGACGAATAGCCGGCATCCTTCACACTGTGCTCCGATCGTGGGTGCGCTGACCAAGGTCTTGCATGAGGAGCAATGTGGCGTGCTCTCGTACTTTTGGCAGCTTGAGCATCGGTAGATCCGTTTGCCTTCGCTGCTCCGCCCCACCTCCTTGGCGCAGCATTCATGTGCAAGGCCTCCGCAGTGCTTGCACCGGTAGACTGACCCCTCAAGCCGACCAAAGCAGTTGTCCCCCGTGCAGATGGGCTTGTTGGAGAACTTCCATTTCATCCTCCGCAACTTGTTCCGACAGTTGATGCAGGTCCAGATGCCCTCCTTCCCGCGCTTGCCACACCGGAGGTGGCACATGTCCAACACATGCCGCAGGGTTTGCCGAACTCGGTCAGCTCAGTTTCACACCCTTCGCAGAGTGGGGCCAAGGTTTCAGTGGCTTAGGATAGTGAGGCCCCCTCTTCCACGATTTCCGCCCCCACACATCTTTGACACTGCCCTGCCCATACCGAGCTGCCCTTCACCAGGCAGCCCTGATGAGCCACCCGGCCACACTGGGTGCAACGCTCCCCCGTGCGGACAGCCTTTATGTAGGTGGGGCAGTATTCTGCGGCAGGTGCGGGCGGGTCCTGCTTTTCCCCATACTCCAAATCCACCTCCTCTCCTTCTGCGGTGACACGCGGCGGCTTCCAGATCCCGTGCTTGCGCTCGATCTCTTGGCGGCACTTCCGGCATCTTTCTGATCCGCTCTACTCTCCCTTCGCGTTCCGCGGCTGCTCCAGGCACTTGTCGCATATCCTTCGGTGTCATCCTTCACAGTCCTGCACCCGTCTACCCCAGCGGTGCCCGCATTGGGCACACGTTTGGCGTGCCTTTTCCTTCTGGGCCTGCTCCGCCGCTGCCATCCGACCTTCCTCTTGCCATTGTTGCATGGTTGCCCCCGTTGCCGTGCGAGGCCCTTGCCGCGCCCCTGCTGCCTCCTCTTCCTCTTCTTCTTCCTCCTCCTCATCGGGATCCCATCCCCCTCGCGCCCTTCCTTCCCCGGAGCCTGGGTTGGCTCCACCGCCTCCTTCATTTTTCTGCTCCGCTTCCTCCCCCTGGCCTTCACTCATGCACCGCAGACAGGTGCGGTTCCAACCTATGCAGCTCTTGGCCAGCCCCTGGTGCACGGGCTGGCCGCAGACGCGGCAGACGACTTTCAGGAGCTTCTCCACGGGCAGGTTTTCCCCACAGACTGCGCAGGGTCCCGTGTAGGCAGCCAGGGCGCGAGGGCTCATAGGGACATTCTTCCGTGGAGCGTCGGTGACCCCTTGTGGGGTCATTTCTCCGCTGCCCGTCTGTTGTGATCTTGAATGTTGCTGTTCTTGTTGCTCCTGTTGTTCCTGCGGCTCCTGCTGCTCCTGCTGCTCTTGCGGTGCTTGCTGCTGGAGACCACTTAATCCTTGCGCTTGCTGTTCTTGTACCGTATGTCCTTCTTCCGTGAAAACCTCCTGCACGTCAGAGCCGTCCGTCGGTTCCTCCTGAGGTTCCTGACTCCACACTTCTTCCTGCTCCGACACCTGGGTCTCGCACTGCTCTAGCACCTCCTCCGCGCACCACCCCCTTGATCCCTTGCGCGCCTCCAGCGGAGGGAGCTATCCACCCGTGCCAGGTATGTGTGTTTGCCACGCCGGGGGCAGCAAGACAAACTCTGTCTCAGGGTAGCTCCGTTCACCGAATCTGTCTGGCCCTTCCAGCCACACTCCTCCCGCGTCCACCGCGGCCACGCGGTACACTTGTCGCGCCTCTTCTGCTTCACGCCTTGCACCTGGGAAGGGGCGGAGGTACACCAGGTTCCCTTCCTCAATTGCTTAATGGCTGAGGCATTGGTTGGCGGCATCACATCCGCGCCAAGCCAAGACCGAGGCTCGGAGTCGTGCCTCTGCCCTCAACGCGGCAGTCTTCTGGCATCGCGCCCGGTACCACTCCTGCACTTCCTTATCCCTCGCCAGCTCCCGCTCCTTCTCTGAACAGCCATCTTGCTGATGCTTCGGGTCCGGTGGCAGTAGTAGTGGGGGCTGCGGCATGCCGAGTGCCGCGCGGGGAGGCTGCCCAAAGAGGAGGGCATGCGGCGAGAATGTGGTGGCACGGCTAGGGGTAATTTTGATGAAGTATGCGGTCTTTTTGATGGTCTCCCCCCAATCTTTGGCCTCCGTGGTGGCCACCGCCCGCTCCAGGATCTCGTGCAGCCGCTCGACCTGGCCCTGGGATTGAGGTCGGTACCGTCCAGAATGCACATGCTGCACTCCCCACTCCGCGAGCTCCTCGCGGGGTGCTCCTGCAAACTCGGTGCCGTTGTCACTGTGCACCACGCGACACCCCCCGAATTTGTAGAACACCTCTTCCCAGATGAAGCGCGCCGCGCGCTCAGAGGACTTGTCGGGGACGGCCCGGACCCACGTGTATTTAGTGAAATGGTCCACCGCTGCAATCCAGTACCGCTCTCATTGGATGCGGCGTGGACGAGGTCCATGGAAGTCCACGATGATGCGGTCTAATGGTTCGTCGATGGAGGAGGGCAGGAAGAGCGGCATGTCCCGCGGCGTTATCTTGCGGTGGTGTTCACATGGCGCACTGTGTTACACCACGTCTTTCACAACCGCCAGGAGGTTTGGCATGTGCAGGATGGGGGTGAGGCGATCCTTGAGTGCCTGGATGCCAGTGTGGTGGTGTTGATGGTATGCTTCAACCACCGCTCGTTGCATGGTGGATGGGGGCACCCACAAGACCTGTGGTTTGGTTCGCCACAAACGGCCACCTTCCCACGCGTACTGTTTGCAGGTGATGGCGAGATCATCCTTCTTCCTCCTGTCATATTCTACCCCCATCAGCGCCCCCAGGGCCTTGTACACCTTGTCCGCCTCCACCTTCTGCTGTTCCTTGGTTGTGGCACGGAGCAGGATGTGTGCAGCTTGCCAGATCCTCCAGTCCTGTGTCTCGGCGGGCTTATCCTTCACCGCTTTTCCCGCGGCAGCTTCTCCCTGCTTCCTCTTCTTCTCCTTTTCCAGTGCCGGCAGCCCCAGGGCTCGCCTTGCGTCTGGCTTCGCTTTCATTGCCTGCAGGCGCCGTTGGTTGTTTTCGGCATAGACGGGAGGCTCCCCGTCCCAGCTGTCCGAGGCGGGGAAGATGCGCAGAATCCCTACCGCGCGGAGTTCCCCTTCATCCCATTGGCTCCGCAGTCTCGTTTCGGGCACTGCTCCATGCCGTCGACCTCGTCCTCCGCGGACTTTGCCTGCCTCTGGTTCTGTCTTTTGTTCCGATGCTGCCTCGGGGAGTCGCAGCAGGCCCCGCCCCTCCATGATTGGCTGGTCCTCGTCAGGTTGTGGTGACTCACTGAGCTCGGAAATCACCACCCCACCTGCCTTCTGGCTTACCGTAGTCACCGCGGTGTCTCTTTCAATCCCCTGCTTGTCTTGCGATGCGGCGCCCGCGCCTTCCACGAGGGGTTGAACTTGGGTCGGGACCGATCCGGCAAGCATTGGGACATTGCGGGATACTGCCAGGAGCAGCTCCATTGCTTGGGCGACCCTCCGCTGGACCTGCACAAGCTTCTCCAGGTCAACAGGCTGGCGGATTTCTGTGTTGGTTCGGATTTGTTTGCTGGGCTTGGCGGGGGTGATAATGGTGGAGCTGCATTCAACGGTCCGCTGCCCTTTTCCTTTGCGGTGGGATGTTGGTGTAGTCTCCGCGGACGACGCCTGTTCCTTCGCAGCGGAGTCCTTCCGTGGCTCAACCTCCCGGCTGACTGACGCTGCGTGAGCTGGGGCCGTCTGTTTTCCGAGAACCGCGGATGCTGCAGCCCTTCTGGCTACGCGCTGGAGTTTTGCCCTTATGTCGAGCAGAGCAGGGGACAAGATCGGTTGTGAGGTGTTCTTCCACACTTCCCTTTTGGCTGCCACCGCCCTGGCGTATGCAAGCACGTCCTGGGCTCGTCCTCCGCTTTCCACCCGTGCCCCTTCTTGCTGTTTTGCCGCATGCGCCCTTGCCGCTTGTTTTGCCGCAGCTACCGCTTCCCCTGCATCCGCTGCCTCAGCCTCCGGGGCGGTCTTTGTCTCTTGTCGTGCCATGCCTTCCATTCCTGCTTTGCGTTTCGTAGCCGCTTTGTCCCCCGCGATCACAGCTTCCACCACAGCTTCTACTTCTTGCGCCGCCCTCTATTCCGCTTCAGCTTCCGCCTTCCGCCTCCGCTCTTCTTCCATCTCGTGCCAAAGTGCCCGCAGCCGTTCCCTCATGCTTGTGAGATCGGGGGGGTCGCGGAGGTACTCCTGCGCCTCTTCGGTTTCAATGTGGGTGCGGTTCTTCTCCTCCCGACACACGTTGATTGCTTCTCGGGCCCAGTGACGTACTGCTTCTTCTGATAGTGCCGTGTGTGTTCCCTGGAGGGATTTCCACAACCATTCCGCTACCGCGGTTACGGCCCGTTGGCGCATGGCGCTGTCTTGAGTCAGCTGCCAGGCGTTGGCGATTACGGCGAACCAATGCTCATACTGCTGCTCCGCTGCAGAGGCAGCTGCCAGCTCCGCTGCCGTGTATTACAGTCCCCACCTGCGGGAGATGAGCCCAAAGAGGTAGCCCCACCTCCAAAGTTCCGCCGTTGTCTTTTGGTCTGGCACTTCCCTCGTTCTTGCCGGCATGCGGGCGGCGTGATATATAGAGAGTGCCCGGGCACGCTCCTAGAGCAGGTGTACATAGCGGCGTGTGGGATCCGCGGACTGGTCACGGCGGACCAGGAGCCACCATTCGCGGGCAGCATCCACGTTATGGCCAGGTTGTACCGTGTCCAGGAGCATCGCCACTCCTGCCATGGCCTGTGTTGGGCGCAGGTTGAGGAGGTCGCGGAGCACCGAAAGGAGACGCTCGACCCCCGCTGTCTCAAGTAGCTGCACCTATCGTGCTCGCGGCCCCAAAGCAAGGGCGGTCTTGGCCGTTCCCTTCAGGGCCACTTGCCAGGCGGGGTTGAAGAAAGAGTCCCCTTAGCTTGCGCGGACTACCTCCGGGAGCTCATCGAGCAGATGCATGACGACGCTGCTCACCACGCCCAGCAGGTGGTCAGCCTTTGGGTGATCTCCACTATCCCCAAAGATTTCCTCCAAACGTGTCTGTGCGCCCTCCATGATCATACCGGCGCTGAGTAGGGGTTGTGGAATTCCGCGTGAGGCCGGTGGGGAGGATGAGTGCGCGGTTGGTGCAGAAGGGCCGGGCGGTGGCGGTGCTCTTGCAGGTGTCGTATTCGCCGGGGACGCAGCAGGGCCAGATGGCGGAGGAGTCTTGGGTGACGCTGCCGCTACCGCTGCGGCAGGGCTCGGTACCGGGGGTGCCCCAGGGGATGCTGCTACGTTTGGTGCCGCGGAATGGCCTGGTGCCGGAGGGCCTCCAGGTAATGCTGCTGCCTCGAACGCCGCTGAAGCTTCCGGTGCCGCGGAAGGGCCTGGTGCCGGCGGGGCTTCAGATGTCGTCGCCACTACCGGTGCCGCGGAAGGAACTGAGGCCGGAGGGGCTCCAGGTGATGCTACTGCTGCCGCGGAAGGGCCCGATGCCGGGGGTGCTCCTGGAGTTGCACCGGGTGAGGCTGCTACGGCTGGTGACGCGGACCTTCTTGCGCCAGTTGTGACACGGCCCGTGGACTGTCGTCAGAAGGTCCGTCTCGTGGCACGCTCACCCCCCCCGTTCGAAGGCGCGGACCCCGCGCCGGAAGGGCGAGCCATTGCGGATGCTGTGCCGCGTGTGGCACTGGAATTGCGAGTGACGCGGTTGGTGAACTGAGTGCCAGTGGCGGGTGGCGTGAGAACGATGGGAGAAAGTACGGAGAGTGGTCGAGCCGAAGTGAAGAGAGGGGTGAACGATCGAATGCCAATAGCAAAAATGAGACTGAGAATGCCCGCTCCGAGCAATACATCCGCCTGGCGCGGCGCGAGCCAGTCGGCCGCCAGGAGCATGTCATATGTGCGGACGTCTCATACCTGCACGGTGTGCGGTGCATGCACGTTGGCAACCTGGATGGGTACGGCCTCGATCTGTCCGAGGGGTGCATCGATGGCTCCAGTGGAGATGGAGAAGCGGAGCCGAGTGTGTACGATGAGATGATCGAGACGCAGGGTGCGGGCCATCCGCAGCGCGATGGTAGTATGGGTGGCGCAGGTGTCCACGATGGCCACGAACTTGCGGCCACACACCCAGACATAACACCATGCCACGTGGACCTCGGCCGGTGTTGGTGGACCGGGGACCAACGGGGCAGGGGCCCATGTGCATGGCGCACGGCAGGCATCCTCCCGGACGCGGGAATGTGCTGTGACGATGGCAAGGGCCACCATGCAGACTCCGGCATCGCGGGTGAGTGTAAAAGAGAGGCGGATGCCGACGGGGGAGAGAGAGGGATTGTAGGAGGAAAAGAGTGCTTGTAGTCGCTCCGCAGACGCGGGGGAATGACGGAGGAAGTCGACCAGGGAGAGGGAGTGACGTGTGTCGAGAAGAGGGGAGGCCGAGGGTGGAGGGGACATCGTAGGGGAAGCGGTGGCAATCGGCGCAGCCGTGGGAGTCCGGCGGGATGGTGGCCGAGAAGAGCGTGGAATGTGTGCTGCGAATTCATCCAACGTCCAACCGCGGATGGTGGGGTTGAAGCGGCGGGCAAGATGAAGACCTTTGGCAGGGAGAGCAGGGAGGGTCTCCGCAGTGCCCGAGCACTCAGCAAGCTCCAGCTCGGACTGGAGTTGGTACGCGACCGCGGATTCTTCCTCCGTGAATTCGCGAGCGACGCCCTCCCACTGGGGCTCGACATCCGCGGAGGGGGGGCAGCTGTGGGAGACGACTCCTGGAGGCTATCTTGCAGGTCTGTGGGGTGCGGCCAGTCCTCACGTGGGAGGCGGCTGAGAGCATCCGCGTTGTGGTTGACGAGCGCGGGCTGGTACTTGATCTTCATATTGTAGCCCTATAAGAGGAGGGCCCACTTGGCCAAGATGCCCTCATGGTTCTGTGTCGTGAGCAGCCATTGCAGCGCCTGATGATCCGTTAGGACCGTGAAAGGTTTGCCATTCTTGATGTAGTCGCGGAATGCTCCTGCTGCCGTCGGGACTGCCTCCAGCCTCTTGTATCTAATGGTCTGCATTCTCCATACGACCTCCTCCAGACACAAAGGCTCACATTCATAAAAGTTGCTTCTGTCATTGCTGCTGCTTCTTTGGATGCTGCTGTTGCTGACTCCCATCCCAGCCCTCTCGCACTTATCAGACGTGGCCCTTTTGGCTTGGCTGGGTAGGTCTGGGTCAGTCCTTACGGTGGTGAATGGACTGCTGGCAGTGCGATCACCACCAAAGGTGCCCTGCAACCAGCTGAGGATGGTGTGATGATTTCAGGTGCTGCCCTCATATGACCCTTCCCTATGTGAAATCAGTGAACCCTCTCCCTTTCCATAAGGGCACTCATGTTCAGTTGAGTCGTCAGAAACACGGTGGTCAGAAACACAGTGGTCAGAAACACAGTGGTCAGAAACACACTTGTCAGAAACACAGTGGTCATTACTACACTGGTCACAAAGACACTGGTCAGAAAGACACTGGTCAGAAACACATTGGTCAGAAACATACTGGTCAGAAACACACTGGTCAGAAACACAGTGGTCTGAAACACACAGGTCAGAACCACAGGGGTCAGTATCACAGTGGTCAGAAAGACACTGGTCAGAAACACAGTGGTCAGAAACACACTGGTCAGAAACACACTGGTCAGAAACATAGTGGTCAGAAACACACTGGTCAGAAGCACACTGGTCAGAAACACAGTGGTCAGAAACACACTGGTCAGAAACACAGTGGTCAGGAACAAAGTGGTCAGAAACACACTGGTCACAAGCACACTGGTCAGAAACACACTGGTCAGAAACACATTGGTCAGAAACACAGTGTTCAGAAACATAGTGGTCAGAAACACACTGGTCAGAAACACACTGGTCAGAACCACATTGGTCAGAAACACACTGGTCATAAACACAGTGGTCAGAAACATAGTGGTCAGACACACAGTGGTCAGAAACACTGTGTTCAGAAACACCGTGGTCAGAAACACACTGGTCAGAAACACAGTGTTCAGAAACACAGTGGTCAGAAACACACTGGTCAGAAACACAGGGGTCAGAAACACAGTGGTCAGAAACACAGTGGTCAGAAATACAGTGGTCAGAAACACACTGGTCAGAAACACTGTGATGAGAAACATAGTAGTCAGAAACACAGTGGTCAGAAACACAGTGGTAAGAAACACACTCGTCAGAAACACACTGGTCAGAAACACAGGGGTCAGAAACACACTGGTCAGAAACACTGTGATGAGAAACATAGTAGTCAGAAACACAGTGGTCAGAAACAGTGGTCAGAAACACACTGGCCAGAAACACACTGGTGAGAAACACAGTGGTCAGAAACACAGTGGTAAGAAACACACTCGTCAGAAACACACTGGTCAGAAACACAGGGGTCAGAAACACACTGGTCAGAAACACTGTGATGAGAAACATAGTAGTCAGAAACACAGTGGTCAGAAACAGTGGTCAGAAACACACTGGCCAGAAACACACTGGTGAGAAACACAGTGGTCAGAAACACAGTGGTAAGAAACACACTCGTCAGAAACACACTGGTCAGAAACACAGGGGTCAGAAACACACTGGTCAGAAACACTGTGATGAGAAACATAGTAGTCAGAAACACAGTGGTCAGAAACAGTGGTCAGAAACACACTGGCCAGAAACACACTGGTGAGAAACACAGTGGTCAGAAACACAGTGGTAAGAAACACACTCGTCAGAAACACACTGGTCAGAAACACAGGGGTCAGAAACACACTGGTCAGAAACACTGTGATGAGAAACATAGTAGTCAGAAACACAGTGGTCAGAAACAGTGGTCAGAAACACACTGGCCAGAAACACACTGGTGAGAAACACAGTGGTCAGAAACACAGTGGTAAGAAACACACTCGTCAGAAACACACTGGTCAGAAACACAGGGGTCAGAAACACACTGGTCAGAAACACTGTGATGAGAAACATAGTAGTCAGAAACACAGTGGTCAGAAACAGTGGTCAGAAACACACTGGCCAGAAACACACTGGTGAGAAACACAGTGGTCAGAAACACAGTGGTAAGAAACACACTCGTCAGAAACACACTGGTCAGAAACACAGGGGTCAGAAACACAGTGGTAAGAGACACACTGGTCAGAAACACAATGGTCAGAAACACACTGGTCAGAAACACAGGGGTCAGAAACACAGTGGTCAGAAACACACTGGTCAGAAACACAGTGGTCAGAAACACACTGGTCAGAAACACACCGGTCAGAGACACACTGGTCGGAAACATAGTGGTCAGAAACACAGTGGTCAGAAACACAGTGGTCAGAACCACAGTGGTCAGAAACACAGTGGTCAGAAACACAGTGGTCAAAAACACACTGGTCAGAAACACAGTGATCAGAAACACACTTGTCAGAAGCACACTGGTCAGAAACACAGTGGTCAGAAACACAGTGGTCAGAACCACAGTGGTCAGAAACACAGTGGTCAGAAACACAGTGGTCAAAAACACACTGGTCAGAAACACAGTGATCAGAAACACACTTGTCAGAAGCACACTGGTCAGAAACACAGTGGTCAGAAGCACACTGGTCAGAAACACATTGGTCAGAAACACAGTGGTCAGAAACGCAGTGGTGAGAAACATTGTGGTTAGAAACACAGTGGTCATAAACACAGTGGTCATAAACACACTGGTGAGGAACACAGTGGTCAGAAACACAGTGGTCAGAAACACACTTGTCAGAAACACGGTGGTCTGAAGCACAGTGGTCAGAAACACAGTGGTCAGAAACACGGTGGTCAGAAACACACTGGTCAGAAACACAGTGGTCAGAAACACAATGGTCAGAAACACACTGGTCAGAAACACACTGGTTAGAAACACAGTGGTCAGAAACAAGGTGGTCAGAAACACACTGGTCAGAAACACAGTGGTCAGAAACACAGTGGTCAGAAACACAGTGGTCAGAAACACACTGGTCAGAAACACACTGGTCAGAAACACAGTGGTCAAAAACACAGTGGTCAGAAACACAAAGGTCAGAAACACACTGGTCAGAAACGCAGTGGTCAGAAACACAGTGGTCAGAAACACATTGGTAAGGAACACACTGGTCAGAAACACAGTGGTAGGAAAGACACTGGTCAGAGACACAGTGGTCAGAAACACAGTGGTCAGAAACACAGTGGTCAGAACCACAGTGGTCAGAAACACATTGGTCAGAAACACAGTTGTCATAAATACACTGGTCAGAAAGACAGTGGTCAGAAACAAACTGGTCCGAAACACACTGGTCGTAAACACAATGGTCAGAAACACACTGGTCAGAAACACAGGGGTCAGAAACACAGTGGTCAGAAACACACTGGTCAGAAACACAGGGGTCAGAAACACAGTGGTCAGAAACACACTGGTCAGAAACACAGTGGTCAGAAACACACTGGTCAGAAACACACCGGTCAGAGACACACTGGTCAGAAACATAGTGGTCAGAAACACAGTGGTCAGAAACACAGTGGTCAGAAACACAGTGGTCAGAAACACATTGGTCAAAAACACACTGGTCAGAAACACAGTGATCAGAAACACACTTGTCAGAAGCAAACTGGTCAGAAACACAGTGGTCAGAAGCACACTGGTCAGAAACACATTGGTCAGAAACACAGTGGTCAGAAACGCAGTGGTAAGAAACATTGTGGTTAGAAACACAGTGGTCATAAACACAGTGGTCATAAACACACTGGTGAGGAACACAGTGGTCAGAAATACAGTGGTCAGAAACACACTAGTCAGAAACACGGTGGTCTGAAGCACAGTGGTCAGAAACACAGTGGTCAGAAACACAGTGGTCAGAAACACACTGGTCAGAAACACAGTGGTCAGAAACACAATGGTCAGAAACACACTGGTCAGAAACACACTGGTTAGAAACACAGTGGTCAGAAACAAGGTGGTCAGAAACACACTGGTCAGGAACACACTGGTCAGAAAGAAAGTAGTCAGAAACACACTAGTCACAAACACAGCGGTCAGAAACACAGTGGTCAGAAACACAGTGGTCAGAAACACAGTGGTCAGAAACACAGTGGTCAGAAACACAGTGGTCAGAAACACACTGGTCAGAAACACGGTGGTCATAAATACACTGGTCAGAAAGACACTGGTCAGAAACACAGTGGTCATAAACATACTGGTCAGAAACACACTGGTCAGAAATACAGTGGTCAGAAACACAGTGGTCAGAAACACAGTGGTCAGAAACACAGTGGTCAGAAACACACTAATCAGAAACACAGTGGTCATAAATACACTGGTCAGAAAGACACTGGTCAGAAACACGGTGGTCAGAAACATACTGGTCAGAAACACACTGGTCAGAAACACAGTGGTCAGAAATACACTGGTCAGAAACATAGTGGTCAGAAACACAGTGGTCAGAAACATTGTGGTTAGAAACACAGTGGTCAGAAACACAGTGGTCAGAAACACAGTGGTCAGAAACACACTGGTCAGGAGCACAGTGGTCAGAAACACATTGGTCAGAAACACACTGGTCAGAAACACAGTGGTCAGAAACAAAGTGGTCAGAAACACAGTGGTCAGAAACACAGTGGTCAGAAACACACTGGTCAGAGACACACTGGTCAGAGACACAGTGGTCAGAAATACACTGGTCAGAAACACACTGGTCAGAAACACACTGGTCAGAAACACTCTGGTCAGAAACACAGTGGTCAGAAACACAATGGTCATAAACAAAGTGGTCAGAAACACACTGGTCAGAAACACACTGGTCAGAAACACACTGGTCAGAAACACATTGGTCTGAAACACAGTGGTCAGAAACAAAGTGGTCAGAAACACACTGGTCAGAAACACACTGGTCAGAACCACACTGGTCACAACCACACTGGTCAGAAACACTGTGGTCAGAAACACGGGGGTCAAGAACACAGTGGTCAGAAACACAGTGGTCAGAAACACAGTGGTCACAAACACAGTGGTCAGAAACACAGTGGTCAGAAACACACTAGTCAGAAATACTGTGGTCGGAAACACGGTAGTCAAAAACACAGTGGTCAGAAACAAAGTGGTCAGAAACTCAATGGCCAGAAGCACACTGGTCAGAAACACAGTGGTCAGAAACACAGTGGTCAGAAACACAGTGGTCAGAAACACAGTGGTGAGAAACACAGTGGTCAGAAACACACTGGTCAGAAACACA
>SZWC01000347.1:78577-88654 GCA_023375785.1 Penium margaritaceum | reverse complement strand
TGGTCAGAAACACACTGGTCAGAAACACACTGGTAAGAAACAAAGTGGTCAGAAACTAAGTGGTGAGAAACACACTGGTCAGGAACACACAGGTCAGAAACAGAGTGGTCAGAACCGCACTGGTCAAAAACACAGTGGTCAGAAACACACTTGTTAGAAACACACTGGTCAGAAACACATTGGTCAGAAACATACTGGTCAGAAACACAGTGGTCAGAAACACAGTGGTCAGAAGTACAGTGGTCAGAAACACACTGGTCAGAAACATAGTGGTCAGAAACACACTGTTCAGAAACACAGTGGTCAGAAACTCAGTGGTCAGAAACACAGTGGTCAGAAACACAGTGGTCAGAAACACAGTGGTCAGAAACACACTGGTCAGAAACACAGTGGTCAGAAACACACTGGTCAGAAAGACACTGGTCAGAAACACAGTGGTCAGAAACACACTGTTCAGAAACACAGTCGTCAGAAACACAGTGGTCAGAAACACACTGGTCAGAAAGACACTGGTCAGAAACACAGTGGTCAGAAACACACTGTTCAGAAACACAGTCGTCAGAAACACAGTGGTCAGAAACACACTGGTCAGAAAGACACTGGTCAGAAACACAGTGGTCAGAAACACACTGTTCAGAAACACAGTCGTCAGAAACACAGTGGTCAGAAACACACTGGTCAGAAAGACACTGGTCAGAAACACAGTGGTCAGAAACACACTGTTCAGAAACACAGTCGTCAGAAACACAGTGGTCAGAAACACACTGGTCAGAAAGACACTGGTCAGAAACACAGTGGTCAGAAACACACTGTTCAGAAACACAGTCGTCAGAAACACAGTGGTCAGAAACACACTGGTCAGAAAGACACTGGTCAGAAACACAGTGGTCAGAAACACACTGTTCAGAAACACAGTCGTCAGAAACACAGTGGTCAGAAACACACTGGTCAGAAAGACACTGGTCAGAAACACAGTGGTCAGAAACACACTGTTCAGAAACACAGTCGTCAGAAACACAGTGGTCAGAAACACACTGGTCAGAAAGACACTGGTCAGAAACACAGTGGTCAGAAACACACTGTTCAGAAACACAGTCGTCAGAAACACAGTGGTCAGAAACACACTGGTCAGAAAGACACTGGTCAGAAACACAGTGGTCAGAAACACACTGTTCAGAAACACAGTCGTCAGAAACACAGTGGTCAGAAACACACTGGTCAGAAAGACACTGGTCAGAAACACAGTGGTCAGAAACACACTGTTCAGAAACACAGTCGTCAGAAACACAGTGGTCAGAAACACACTGGTCAGAAAGACACTGGTCAGAAACACAGTGGTCAGAAACACACTGTTCAGAAACACAGTCGTCAGAAACACAGTGGTCAGAAACACACTGGTCAGAAAGACACTGGTCAGAAACACAGTGGTCAGAAACACACTGTTCAGAAACACAGTCGTCAGAAACACAGTGGTCAGAAACACACTGGTCAGAAAGACACTGGTCAGAAACACAGTGGTCAGAAACACACTGTTCAGAAACACAGTCGTCAGAAACACAGTGGTCAGAAACACACTGGTCAGAAAGACACTGGTCAGAAACACAGTGGTCAGAAACACACTGTTCAGAAACACAGTCGTCAGAAACACAGTGGTCAGAAACACACTGGTCAGAAAGACACTGGTCAGAAACACAGTGGTCAGAAACACACTGTTCAGAAACACAGTCGTCAGAAACACAGTGGTCAGAAACACACTGGTCAGAAAGACACTGGTCAGAAACACAGTGGTCAGAAACACACTGTTCAGAAACACAGTCGTCAGAAACACAGTGGTCAGAAACACACTGGTCAGAAAGACACTGGTCAGAAACACAGTGGTCAGAAACACACTGTTCAGAAACACAGTCGTCAGAAACACAGTGGTCAGAAACACACTGGTCAGAAAGACACTGGTCAGAAACACAGTGGTCAGAAACACACTGTTCAGAAACACAGTCGTCAGAAACACAGTGGTCAGAAACACACTGGTCAGAAAGACACTGGTCAGAAACACAGTGGTCAGAAACACACTGTTCAGAAACACAGTCGTCAGAAACACAGTGGTCAGAAACACACTGGTCAGAAAGACACTGGTCAGAAACACAGTGGTCAGAAACACACTGTTCAGAAACACAGTCGTCAGAAACACAGTGGTCAGAAACACACTGGTCAGAAAGACACTGGTCAGAAACACAGTGGTCAGAAACACACTGTTCAGAAACACAGTCGTCAGAAACACAGTGGTCAGAAACACACTGGTCAGAAAGACACTGGTCAGAAACACAGTGGTCAGAAACACACTGTTCAGAAACACAGTCGTCAGAAACACAGTGGTCAGAAACACACTGGTCAGAAAGACACTGGTCAGAAACACAGTGGTCAGAAACACACTGTTCAGAAACACAGTCGTCAGAAACACAGTGGTCAGAAACACACTGGTCAGAAAGACACTGGTCAGAAACACAGTGGTCAGAAACACACTGTTCAGAAACACAGTCGTCAGAAACACAGTGGTCAGAAACACACTGGTCAGAAAGACACTGGTCAGAAACACAGTGGTCAGAAACACACTGTTCAGAAACACAGTCGTCAGAAACACAGTGGTCAGAAACACACTGGTCAGAAAGACACTGGTCAGAAACACAGTGGTCAGAAACACACTGTTCAGAAACACAGTCGTCAGAAACACAGTGGTCAGAAACACACTGGTCAGAAAGACACTGGTCAGAAACACAGTGGTCAGAAACACACTGTTCAGAAACACAGTCGTCAGAAACACAGTGGTCAGAAACACACTGGTCAGAAAGACACTGGTCAGAAACACAGTGGTCAGAAACACACTGTTCAGAAACACAGTCGTCAGAAACACAGTGGTCAGAAACACACTGGTCAGAAAGACACTGGTCAGAAACACAGTGGTCAGAAACACACTGTTCAGAAACACAGTCGTCAGAAACACAGTGGTCAGAAACACACTGGTCAGAAAGACACTGGTCAGAAACACAGTGGTCAGAAACACACTGTTCAGAAACACAGTCGTCAGAAACACAGTGGTCAGAAACACACTGGTCAGAAAGACACTGGTCAGAAACACAGTGGTCAGAAACACACTGTTCAGAAACACAGTCGTCAGAAACACAGTGGTCAGAAACACACTGGTCAGAAAGACACTGGTCAGAAACACAGTGGTCAGAAACACACTGTTCAGAAACACAGTCGTCAGAAACACAGTGGTCAGAAACACACTGGTCAGAAAGACACTGGTCAGAAACACAGTGGTCAGAAACACACTGTTCAGAAACACAGTCGTCAGAAACACAGTGGTCAGAAACACACTGGTCAGAAAGACACTGGTCAGAAACACAGTGGTCAGAAACACACTGTTCAGAAACACAGTCGTCAGAAACACAGTGGTCAGAAACACACTGGTCAGAAAGACACTGGTCAGAAACACAGTGGTCAGAAACACACTGTTCAGAAACACAGTCGTCAGAAACACAGTGGTCAGAAACACACTGGTCAGAAAGACACTGGTCAGAAACACAGTGGTCAGAAACACACTGTTCAGAAACACAGTCGTCAGAAACACAGTGGTCAGAAACACACTGGTCAGAAAGACACTGGTCAGAAACACAGTGGTCAGAAACACACTGTTCAGAAACACAGTCGTCAGAAACACAGTGGTCAGAAACACACTGGTCAGAAAGACACTGGTCAGAAACACAGTGGTCAGAAACACACTGTTCAGAAACACAGTCGTCAGAAACACAGTGGTCAGAAACACACTGGTCAGAAAGACACTGGTCAGAAACACAGTGGTCAGAAACACACTGTTCAGAAACACAGTCGTCAGAAACACAGTGGTCAGAAACACACTGGTCAGAAAGACACTGGTCAGAAACACAGTGGTCAGAAACACACTGTTCAGAAACACAGTCGTCAGAAACACAGTGGTCAGAAACACACTGGTCAGAAAGACACTGGTCAGAAACACAGTGGTCAGAAACACACTGTTCAGAAACACAGTCGTCAGAAACACAGTGGTCAGAAACACACTGGTCAGAAAGACACTGGTCAGAAACACAGTGGTCAGAAACACACTGTTCAGAAACACAGTCGTCAGAAACACAGTGGTCAGAAACACACTGGTCAGAAAGACACTGGTCAGAAACACAGTGGTCAGAAACACACTGTTCAGAAACACAGTCGTCAGAAACACAGTGGTCAGAAACACACTGGTCAGAAAGACACTGGTCAGAAACACAGTGGTCAGAAACACACTGTTCAGAAACACAGTCGTCAGAAACACAGTGGTCAGAAACACACTGGTCAGAAAGACACTGGTCAGAAACACAGTGGTCAGAAACACACTGTTCAGAAACACAGTCGTCAGAAACACAGTGGTCAGAAACACACTGGTCAGAAAGACACTGGTCAGAAACACAGTGGTCAGAAACACACTGTTCAGAAACACAGTCGTCAGAAACACAGTGGTCAGAAACACACTGGTCAGAAAGACACTGGTCAGAAACACAGTGGTCAGAAACACACTGTTCAGAAACACAGTCGTCAGAAACACAGTGGTCAGAAACACACTGGTCAGACACACAGAGGTCAGAAACACAGTGGTCAGAAACACAGTGGTCAGGAACACACTGGTCAGAAACACAGTGGTCAGAAACGCAGTGGTCAGAAACACAGTGATCACAAACACACTGGTGAGAAACACACTGGTCAGAAACACACTGGTGAGAAACACAGTGGTCAGAAACACAGTGGTCAGAAACACAGTGGTCAGAAACACACCGGTCAGAAACACACTGGTCAGAAAGACAGTGGTCAGAAACACATTGGTCAGAAACACATTGGTCAGAAACACACCGGTCAGAAACACACCGGTCAGAAACACAGTGGTCAGAAACACATTGGTCAGGAACACATTGGTCAGAAACACAGTGGTCGTAAACACACTTGTCAGAAACACAGGGGTCAGAAACACTGTGGTCAGAAACACAATTGTCAGAAACACACTGGTCAGAATCACGGTGGTCAGAAACGCAGTGGCCAGAAACACACTGGTCAGGAACACGGTGGTCAGAAACACAGTGGTCAGAAACACAGTGGCCAGAAACACAGTGATCAGAAACACAGTGGTCAGAAACACACTGGTCAGGCACACAGTGGTCAGAAACACAGTGGTCAGAAACACAGTGGTCAGAAACACAGTGGTCAGAAACACAGTGGTCAGAAACACAGTGGTCAGAAACACACGGATCATAAACACACTGGTCACAAACACAGCGGTCAGAAACACAGTGGTCAGAAACACACTGATCAGAAACAAACTGGTAAGAAACACAGTGGTCAGACACTAAGTGGTGAGAAACACACTGGTCAGGAACACACTTGTCAAAAACACAGTGGTCAAAACCACACTGGTCAGAATCACAGTGGTCAGAAACACACTTGTTAGAAACACACTGGTCAGAAACACAGTGGTCAAAAACACACTGGCCAGAAACACAGTGGTCAGAAACACAGTGGTCACAAACACACTGGTCAGAAACACAGTGGTCAGAAACATAGTGGTCAGAAACACACTGGTCAGAAACACAGTGGTCAGAATCGCACTGGTCAGAAACACACTGGTCCGAAACACAGTGGTCAGAAACACATTGGTCAGAAACACAGTGGTCAGAAACACCGTGCTCAGAAACACAGTGGTCAGAAACACACTGGTCAGAAACACAGTGGTCAGAATCGCACTGGTCAGAAACACACTGGTCAGAAACACAGTGGTCAGAATCGCACTGGTCAGAAACACACTGGTCAGAAACACAGTGGTCAGAATCGCACTGGTCAGAAACACACTGGTCAGAAACACAGTGGTCAGAATCGCACTGGTCAGAAACACACTGGTCAGAAACACAGTGGTCAGCAACACACTGGTCAGAAACACAGTGGTCAGAAACACACTGGTCAGAAACACACTGGTCAGAAACACAGTGGTCAGAAACACAGTGGTCAGAAACAAACTGGTCAGAAACACAGGGGTCTTAAACACAGTAGTCAGAAATACAGTGGTCAGAAACACACTGGTCAGAAACACAGTGGTCAGAAACCCAGTGGTCAGAAACACGCTGGTCAGAAACACAGTGGTCATAAACACACGGGTCAGCTTCACAGTGGTCAGAAACACAATGATCAGAAACACAGTGGACAGAAACACACTGGTCAGGAACACAGTGTTCAGGAACAAAGTGGTCAGAAACACAATGGTCAAAAACAAAATGGTCAGAAACACAGTGGTCAGAAACACACTGGTCAGAAACACAGTGGTCAGAAACACAGTGATGAGACACACACTGGTCAGAAACACACTGGGTAGAAACACACTGGTCAGAAACACACTGGTCTGAAACACAGTGGTCAGAAACACAGTGGTCAGAAACACACTGATCAGAAACACAGTCGTCAGAAACACACTGGTCAGAAACACACTGGTCAAAACACAGTGGTCAGAAACACTGTGGTCAGAAACACAGTGGTCAGAAACACACTGGTCAGAGACACAGTGGTCCAAAACACACTGGTCAAAAACACAGTGGTCAGAAACACAGTGGTCGTACACACACTGGTCAGAAACACAGTGGTCAGAAACACACTGGTCAGAAACACACTGGTCAGAAACACAGTGGTCAGAATCACACTGGTCAGAAACACAGTGGTCAGAAACACAGTGGTCAGAGACACACTGGTCAGAAACACAGTGGTCAGAAACACAGTGGTCAGAAACACAGTGGTCGGAATCACAGTGGTCGGAATCACAATGGTCAGAAACACAGTGGTCAGAAACACACTGGTCAGAAACACACTGGTCAGAAGCACAGTGGTCAGAAACACAGTGGTCAGTAACACACCGGTCAGAATCACACTGGTCAGAAACACAGTGGTCAGAAACACAGTGGTCAGAGACACACTGGTCAGAAACACAGTGGTCAGAAACACAGTGGTCAGAAACACAGTGGTCGGAATCACAGTGGTCGGAATCACAATGGTCAGAAACACAGTGGTCAAAAACACAGTTGTCAGAAACACAGTGATCAGAAACGCACTGGTCAGAAACACACTGGTCAGAAACACACTGGTCAGAAACACAGTGGTCAGAAACAAAGTGGTCAGAAACACACCAGTCAGAAACACACCGGTCAGAAACACATTGGTCGGAAACACACTAGTCAGAAACACGGTGGTCAGAAACACAGTTTTCATAAACACAGTGGTCAGAAAAACAGTGGTCAGAAACACAGTGCGCAGAGACAAAGTGGTCAGAAACACAGTGGTCAGAAACACAGTGGTCAGAAACACAGTACTCAGAAACACAGTGGTCAGAAACACAATGGTCAGAAACACAGTGGTCAGAAACAAAGTTGTCAGAAACACAGTTGTCGGAAACACGGTGGTCAGAAACACAGTGGCCATAAACACTCTGGTCAGAAACACACTGGTCAGAAACACACTGGTCTGGAACACACTGGTCAGAAACACAGTGGTCAGAAACACAGTGGTCAGAAAAACAGTTGACAGAAACACAGTCGTCGGAAACACAGTGGTCAGAAACACTGTGGTCAGAAACATAGTGGTCAGAAACACAGTGGTCAGAAACACAGTTGTCAGAAACACAGTGGTCAGAAACACACTGGTCAGGAACACAGTGGTCAGAAGAACAGTGGTCAGAAACACACTGGTCAGAAACACAGTGGTCAGAAACACACTGGTCAGAAACACACTGGTCAGAAACACACTGGTCAGAAACACAGTGGTCAGAAACACACTGGTCAGAAACACCGTGGTCAGATACACACTGGTCAGAATCACAGTGGTCAGAAGCACACTGGTCAGAAACACACTGGTCCGAAACACAGTGGTCAGAAACACGGTGGTCAGAAACACAGTGGTCAGAAACAAACTGGTCAAAAACACAGGGGTCAGAAATACAGTGGTCCGGAACACAGTGGTCAGAAACAGACTGGTCAGAAACACTGTGGTCAGAAACACAGTGGTCAGAAACACACCGGTCAGAAACACAGTGGTCATAAACACACTGGTCAGATTCACAGTGGTCAGAAACACGGTGATCAGAACCACTGTGGACAGAAACACACTGGTCAGAAACACAGTGGTCATAAACAAAGTGGTCAGAAGCACAGTGGTCAGAAACACAGTGGTCAAAAACATTGTGGTCATAAAAGCATTGGTCATAAACACGGTGGTCAGAAACACAGTGGTGAGAAATACAGTGGTCAGAAACACAGTTGTCAGAAACACACTGGTCAGAAACACACTGGTCATAAACACACTGGTCAGAAACACAGTGGTCAGAAACACAGTGGTCAGAAACACAGTGGTCAGAAACACACCGGTCAGAAACACACCGGTCAGACACGCTGGTCAGAAACACAGTGGTCATAAACACACTGGTCAGATTCACAGTGGTCAGAAACACAGTGAACTAACACACAGTGGACAGAAACACACTAGTCAGGAACACAGTGGTCAGGAACTAAGTGGTCAGAAACACATTGGTCAGAAACAAAGTGGTCAGAAACACAGTGGTAAGAAACACACTGGTCAGAAACACAGTGGTCAGAAACACATTGGTCAGAAACACACTGATCAGAAACACAGTGGTCAGAAACACACTGGTCAGAAACACACTGGTAAGAAACACAGTGGTCAGAAACACTGTGGTCAGAAACACAGTGGTCAGAAACACACTGGTCAGAGACACAGTGGTCCAAAACACACTGGTCAAGAACACAGTGGTCAGAAACACAGTGGTCGTAAACACACTGGTCAGAAATACAGGGGTCAGAAACACTGTGGTCAGAAACACAGTGGTCAGAAACATACTGGTCAGAAACACAGTGGTCAGAAACACAGCGGCCAAAAACACACTGGTCAGGAACAAAGTGGTCAGAAACACACTGGTAAGAAACACAGTGGTCAGAAACACAGTGATCAGAAACACAGTGGTCAGAATCACACTGGTCAGACACACAGTGGTCAGAAACACACTGGTCAGAAACACAGTGGTCAGAAACACAGTGGTCAGAAACACACTGGTCAGAAACACAGTGGTCAGAAACACACTGGTCAGAAACACACTTGTCAGAAACACACTGGTCAGGAACACACTGGTCAGAAACACACTGGTCTGAAACACACTAATCAGAAACACAGTGGGCAGAAGCACAGTGGTCAGAAACACACAGATCAGAAACACACTGGTCAGAAAGACAGTGGTCAGAAACACAGAGGTCAGAAACACACTGGTCTGAAACACACTAATCAGAAACACAGTGGGCAGAAGCACAGTGGTCAGAAACACACAGATCAGAAACACACTGGTCAGAAAGACAGTGGTCAGAAACACAGAGGTCAGAAACACACTGGTCTGAAACACACTAATCAGAAACACAGTGGGCAGAAGCACAGTGGTCAGAAACACACAGATCAGAAACACACTGGTCAGAAAGACAGTGGTCAGAAACACAGAGGTCAGAAACACACTGGTCTGAAACACACTAATCAGAGACACAGTGGTCAGAAACACACTGTTCAAAAACTCCCTGGTCATAAACACAGTGGTCAGAAACACAGTGATCAGAAACACAGTGGTCAGAAACACAGTGGTCAGAAAACACAGTGGTCAGAAACACAGTGGTCAGAAACACACAGATCAGAAACACACTGGTCAGAAACACAGCGGTCAGAAACACAGTGGTCAGAAACACAACGGTGAGAAACACAGTGGTCAGAAACTAAGTGGTGAGAAACACACTGGTCAGGAACAGACTTGTCAAAAATACAGTGGTCAGAACCACACTGGTCAGAAACACAGTGGTCAGAAACACACATGTTAGAAACACACTGGTCAGAAACACAGTGGTCAGAAACACACTGGCCAGAAACACAGTGGTCAGAAACACAGTGGTCAGAAACACAGTGGTCAGAAACACACTGGTCAGAAACACA
>SZWC01000347.1:52705-65282 GCA_023375785.1 Penium margaritaceum | reverse complement strand
AAACACAGTGGTCAGAAACACAGTGGTCAGAAACACAGTGGTCAGAAACACAGTGGTCAGAAACACAGTGGTCAGCAACACAATGGTCAGAAACACAGTGGTCAGAAACACAGTGGTCAGAAACACAGTGGTCAGAAACACAGTGGTCAGAAACACAGTGGTCAGAAACACTGTGGTCAGAATTACACTGGTCAGAAACACACTGGTCAGAAACACTGTGGTCAGAAACACACATGTCAGAAACACAGTGGTAAGAAACAAGGTGGTCAGAAACACAGTGGTCAGAAACACACTGGTCAGAAACACAGTGGTCAGAAACACAGTGGTCAGAAATATAGTGGTCAGAAACACAGAAGTCAGAAACACACTGGTCAGTAATACAGTGGTCAGAAACACAGTGGTCAGCAACACACTGGTCGGAAACACAGTGGTCAGAAACACAGTGGTCAGCAACACAGTGGTTAGAAACACAGTGGTCAGAAACACAGTGGTCAGAAACACACTGGTCAGAAACACGGTGGTCGGAAACACAGTGGTCAGAGACACAGTGGCTAGAAACACACTGGTAAGAAACACAATGGTCATAAACATACTGGTCAGAAACACAGTGGTAAGAAACACAGTGGTCAGAAACACAGTGGTTAGGAACATACTGGTCAAAAATACAGTGGTCAGAAACACAGTGCTTAGAAACACACTGGTCAGACACACAGTGGTCAGAAACACACCGGTCAGAAACACAGTGCTGAGAACCACACTGGTCACTGGTCAGAAACACACTGATCAGAAACACAGTGGTCAGAAACACGGTGGTCAGAAACACAGTGGTCAGAAACACAGTGGTCAAAAACACAGTTTTCAGAAACACAGTGGTCAGAAACACAGTGGTGAGAAACTCACTGATCAGAAACATACTGGTCAGAAACACACTGCTCATAAACACACTGAGCAGAAACACGGTGGTCAGAAACACAGTGGTCAGACACACAGTGGTCAGAAACACGGTGGTCAGAAACACAGTGGTCAGAAACACTGTGGTCAGAAACACAGTTGTCAGAAACACACTGGTCAGAAACACAGTGGTCAGAATTACACTGGTAAGAGGCACACTGGTCAGACACACAGTGGTCAGAAACACAGTGGTCAGAAACACAGTGGTCAGAAACACAGTGGTCATAACACAGTGGTCAGAAAAACACTGGTCAAAAACACTGTGGTCACAAACACGGTGGTCTCAAACACAGTGGTCAGAAACAAAATGGTGAGAAACAGCCTGATCAGAAACACACTGGTCAGAAACACAGTGATCGGAAACATAGTGGTCAGAAACACAGTGGTCAGAAACACAGTGGTCAGAAACACAGTGATCAGAAGCACAGTGGTCAGAAAGACCGTTTTCAGAAACACAGTGGTAAGGAACACAGTTGTGAGAAACACGCTGGTCAGAAACACAGTGGTCAGAAACACAGTGGTCAGAAACACAATGGTCAGAAACACAGTTGTCAGAAACACAGTGGTCAGAAACACAGTGGTCAGAAACACAGTGGTCAAAAACACAGTGGTGTGAAACACAGTGGTCAGAAACACACTGGTCAGAAACACAGTGGTCAGAAACACAGTGGTCAGAAACACAGTGGTCAGAAACACACTGGTTAGAAACACAGTTGTCAGAAACACAGTGGTCTGAATCACAGTGGTCATAAACACAGTGGTCAGAAACAGACTGGTCAGAGGCACACTGGTCAGAAACATAGTGGTCGGAAACACATTGGTCAGAAACACAATGGACAGAAACACAATGGTCAGAAACACAGTGGTCAGAAACACACTGGCCAGAAACACAGTGGTCAGAGACAGAGTGGTCAGAAACACACTGGTCAGAAACACAGTGGTCAGAAACACAGTGGTCAGAAACACCGTAGTCAGAAAAACAGTGGTCAGAAACACAGTGGTCAGAAACACAGTGGTCAGAAACACAGTGGTCAGAAACACCGTCGTCAGAAACACAGTGGTCAGAAACACAGTGGTCAGAAACACCGTCGTCAGAAACACAGTGGTCAGAAACACAGTGGTCAGAAACACCGTCGTCAGAAACACAGTGGTCAGAAACACAGTGGTCAGAAACACCGTCGTCAGAAACACAGTGGTCAGAAACACAGTGGTCAGAAACACCGTCGTCAGAAACACAGTGGTCAGAAACACAGTGGTCAGAAAAACAGTGGTCAGAAACACAGGGTCAGAAACACAGTGGTCAGAAACACAGTGGTCATAAACACAGTGGTCAGAAACAAAGTGGTCAGAAACACAGTGGTCAGAAACACAGTGGTCAGAAACACAGTGGTCAGAAACACACTGGTCAGAAACACAGTGGTCAGAAACAAAGTAGTCAGAAACACAGTAGTCAGAAATACACTGGTCAGAAACACAGTGGTCAGAAACACAGTGGTGAGAAACACAGTGGCCAGAAACACACTGGTCAGAAACACAGTGGTCACAAACACAGTTCTCTGAAACACAGTGGTCAGAAACACAATAGTCAGAAACACATGTGGGAACTAGAATCTGACAAGACAAGCGCCTCGGAAAATATTTGAGCTCTCAACAAAGGTTCAGCCCCTTCACCGAACCAACTTGACCAACAGCGCTCGGGAACTACCCGTTGAGACCGAAACGGTCAAGAGGTCCCCTAATAACGTGCCATGTGTCACCCGCGTCCGTCTAGCAGAAAGAAGCCATTTTCTACACAATTTGTCCTGTTCTGTCCATATATACCGAGGATGTTCATTCCCTCGAGTTTAACCAGGATAGTTCTATCCATTCCGTTCTCCTTTGGTTCTGCGGCTTTGCCGCCGTGTTCTCGCTCTATTCACTTCCCGCTTCTTTCGCCTTCGCCAACCACTCCCAGCTCATCGCTCTTCGCTTCATCATCCTTGGTTCTGCAGTCTCCATATATCTCTCGGCTTGTATTTTGTCTACCTCCCAGCTCTGGTGTCTGAGCTTCCTCCACATTCTACGACTAACTCCTCGAGCCTGCTCGCGTCTCTCTGTTTTCATCGCCTAACCCACCTACCTGTGCGCTCCCATTGCTTCTAACTGCTTCTACTCTGAATGTCTGTGCTCATTCCATTCTTCTGACATGGTATCAGAGTCACAGTCAACATCACCTGGTCCACTGTGACCTAGTCATCTTTCTGCCGCTGTCATCGCCTCGCCTCTCTGACCTGCATTCCTCAACCACATCTACCGCCAATTCACGCCTCTCTGCTCAACCAGCAGCTGACATCAGCAGTACCGCCTGAA
This sequence comes from Penium margaritaceum, assembly GCA_023375785.1. Taxonomy (NCBI): domain Eukaryota; kingdom Viridiplantae; phylum Streptophyta; class Zygnematophyceae; order Desmidiales; family Peniaceae; genus Penium; species Penium margaritaceum. The sequence goes on along the minus strand of SZWC01000347.1, from coordinate 61,982 downwards.
ATGCTCTTCGTGCAGAAGAAACGTCTCGTCACCTTGAGAAAGTCCTGCGCTCATCCCGTGGTCGTGGCCAACAATCGGTGACTTAACGTCAACAACAGCTGTAAGCAGCTCTCGAACCGCCATCTCCCGTCATCTTCCTAGAAGCTTCCTGCCGTCCGCCGCCTACTGCCCCTCATCACCTCAGCCCTCGCAAGTGTCCCTCCCTCCCTCATCTCCTTCTTCGGCATCATCCTTTCCATTCGCATCGCTTGCCTCAGTTCCCTCGTGTCCATCGCCTCGGGCCGCTCTCTCTCACGTCACCTCTTCTCGTAGTCAACAACGGCACACTGCCTTCCACCACCAGGATATCGGACACCACCAGTCTTCCTGCCCGTCGGTCTCGGACCAACTGGGTAACAAGCGGTCACTCTCCTGATCCATGGACCGGCATCACTGCCTACCTCACGACTTGTCCCACTGCAGACGATTTCCTCTAGCTGTTAGGATATCGGACACCACCAATCTTCCTGCCCGTCGGTTTCGGGCCAGCTGAAGAACAAGCCGTCACTCTCCTGATAACAAAGGAACCGGTTGCCTCATCCAGGGTCCACTACCACTTCCGCCCGCTCTGTCATACTCCCTCCGCTACAACACCTCTCATCGTATCAACGGCATCCTCCTAATGCTGAACTCCTCTCGCTCTCAACCTTTGTGTATCATCCTCATTGGCTACCATCTTCATCCCTTATTGACCATCAGCATCATCATCGGCTCCTCCTCATCCTCCGCCTGCTCTTGCATCATCCTTCTCGTCACCTTTGCATCAACTTCAGCTGCCTTATCATCCCTATTGTTCGCAACGCACGTGGTTCTGCCCCTGTACCCACTCAGCCATTAGCCATCTCCGCCTTCTTCCGCTTCCGCATCGTTTTCTGCTCGTCACAAATATCTGTCCGATCGCATTGCCTGTTGCGTGACGACCTGCACCCATGCCAAAACTTCTTACAGCGCACATGGCTTGCCTCTACATCCACTCCTATATCATCGCTTCACCTCTTCATCATCAGCATCTGTGGCCCGCACAAGGATCTGCACGCGCTAGCTGCGTGCTCCGCAGCAGTGTGCACCCACGCCGGCAGCAAATTTCTCACGGTGCGTCGGCTTCTGCCTTCCCCTTGCCGCATTCTATTTCCCTATTTCAGCAGCGCACGTGGTTTCCTCCATGCGTCCACCCAGCCATCCAAGCATTTCTCCTCCATCATCCATTTTCATCGCCTGCTTGGCGCAAGGATCCGCCCGGTCGTATCGCCCGCGTCGTGACGACCTATGCCCACGCCGAAAGGTCCTCTGTGCACGTGGTTTTGCCCATGCGTCCACTCTTTGGTTCAGAATTCCTTCGCCATCACCAACTGTCAACGTTTGCCCGGCACAAGGATCCGCCCGGTTGCATTGCCTGTTCCACGACGACCTGCACCCACATCGAAACTCCCAGCAGCATACGAGGTCTCATCGCTACACAAATCTTTGCATAATCTCCTCCTCAGCTTCCTCTATCAACAGTAGTCTTCACCGTCACACAGGCCCCCACCTGATCTCCTCCCAACATTGCATGTCAACCTCCTTACAAGGACACAGAAGATCAGCTGTGGCAGAGCCTCTCCTGTTATTGGCACAGTGGCAGTGCCATCATTTCTCTCACATCACCCCTCTACATGGCTCTCTCCTAGGAGACATGCGCTGTCCTCGAGGAAGATGGAAGCAATGTCATTGGTTGGGAAAACCAAGTGCTTACTCTGGTGCCAAGAACTCCCATCAACCAATACAACATGGCGCAGCTCCTCACCGGACACTATGAACACCTTCGCTCGCCACATCACTCCAGTCCAGAGTACGATGACGTCTTCTTAAACGTCTATTCTCAGCTTAGGGAGAGGCTCCATCCTTCCTACCTGCATGAGTAGCTGAAAACCAACTGTATCCCTGAACTATGGCATCGTATCTTACAACACGCCTGGAGGAAGAAGTGGATTGCAACCACGTGTCAGGACAACAACATCTTCCTTGGCCTCACTGGAGGAGTGCGTGTCTTGTGCCACACCTCTCGCCCCTTCAAAGCACGAGATTGGGCAAATCAGGTGTACAATGCTCTGTACCCTGAACTCCTGCACGGCTATGGAATCACCGATGCTCTCCTTGGGAATTTGACTTACCTGGGGCGAACCGTTTATGATGAAACTCTCAGCCTCTACAAGGTCCAGATCAACCAATAAATCAGGGAAGGACTCAAACAAGTCCTTGGATGCAAACTTCAACAGCTGGTAGATAAATTTCCTTTTGACCTCAGGAAAATGTGGAACAACCTGCTTATGCACTGTGGAGTGGAACTTTCACCCATGTGGGGGGACATATACTACCACTAGCATCAGAGGTCACTCTTCTACAACCTTGTCAGATTCATGGGGGATGTTGGAAGTAGAATCTGACAAGACAAGCTCCTCAGAAAACATCCAAGTCCTCAAAGAAAGTTTAGCCCATTCACCGAACCAACTTGACCAACAGCTCTCGGGAACTACCCGTTGAGACCGGAACGGTCAAGAGATCCCCTAATAAAGTACCAGGTGTCACCCGCGTCCGGCTAGCAGAAAGAAGCCGTTGTCTACACACTTTGTCCTGTTCTCTCCATGTATACCGATGATGTTCATTCCCTCGAGTTTAACCAGAACAATTCTATCCATCCTGTTCTCCTTCGGTTCCATGACTTCGCCGCCTTGTTCTCCCTCTGTTCACTTCCCGCTCTTGCTGTCTTCGCCAACCACTCCCAGCTCATTGCTTTTAGCTTTATCATCATTTGTTCTCCAGTCGCCATCTATCCCTCGCCTTCACTTTCTTCTACCTCCCAGCTCTGGTGTATCAGCTTCCTTCACGTTCTACTACAAATTCCTCGATTATTCTCGCGTATCTCTGCTCCCGCCACTCAACCCACCTACGTGCGCGCTCCCGTTGCTTCTTCCTGCTTCTGCTCCTGACGTCTCTGCTCGTTCCATTCTTCTGACAAGACAGTGGTCAAAAACACACTGGTAAGAGACACACTGGTCAGAAATACAGTGGTCAGAAACACACTGGTCAGAAACACATTGGTAAAAACACAGTGGTCAGAAACACATTGGTCAGAAACATAGTGGCCAGAAAGCCAGTGGTCAGAAACACACTGGTCGGAAACACACTGATCAGAAACACACTGGTCAAAAACACAGTGGTCAGAAACATAGTGGTCCGAAACACGGTGGTCAGAAGCACAGTGATCAGAAACACACTGGTCAGAACCACACTGGTCAGACACACAGTGGTCAGAAACACACTCGTCAGAAACGCACTGGTCAGAAACACAGTGGCCAGAAACATAGTGGTCAGAAACACACTGGTCCGAAACACACTGGTCAGAAACACATTGGTCTGAAACACAGTGGTCAGAAACCCAGTGGTCAGAAACACACTGGTCAGAAACACAGTGGTCAGAAACACACTGGTCAGAAACACATGGGTCAGAAACACACTAGTCAGAAACACACTGGTCATAAACACACTGGTCAGAAACGTATTGGTCAGAAACACAGTGGTCAGATTCACAGTGGTCAGAAACACAGTGGTCAGAAACACACTGGCTAGAAACACATTGGTCAGAAACACAGCGGTCAGAAACTCAGTGGTCAAAAAGACAGTGGTGAGAAACACAGTGGTCAGAAACATCGTGGTTAGAAACACAGTGGTCAGAAACAGAGTGGTCAGAAACACACTGGTTAGAAACACATTGGCCAGAAACACAGCGGTCAGAAGCTCAGTGGTCAAAAACACAGTGGTGAGAAACACACTGGTCAGAAACACGCTGGTGAGAAACACAGTGGTCAGAAACACAGTGGTCTGAAACACAGCGGTCAGAAACACAATGGTCAAAAACACAGTGGTGAGAAACACACTGGTCAGAAACAAACTGGTCAGAAACACAGTGGTCAGCAACACAGTGGTCAGAAACACAGTGGTCAGAAATACAGTGGTCAGAAACACAGTGGTCAGAAACACACTGGTCGGAAGCACAGTGGTCAGAAACACAGTGGTCAGGAAGACAATGGTCAGAAACACAGTGGTCAGAAACACACTGGTAAAAAACACACAGATCAGCAACATACTGGTCAGAAACACAGTGGTCAGAAACACAGTTGTCAGAAACACAGTGGTCAGAAACACAGTGGTCAGAAACACATTGGTCAGAAACAAAGTGGTCTGAAACACAGTTGTCAGAAACACACTTGTCAGAAACACAGTGATCAGAAACACAGTGGTCAGAAAAACAGTGGTCAGAAACACAGTGGTCAGAAACACAGTGGTCAGAAACACAGTTGTCAGACACACAGTGGTCAGAAACACAGTGGTCATAAACACAGTGGTCAGAAACACACTGGTCAGAAACACCGTCGTCAGAAACACCCTGGTCAGAAGCACAGTGGTCAGAAACACAATGGTCGGAAACACACTGGTCAGAAACACACTGGTGAGAAACACACTGGTCAGAAACACAGTGGTCAGAAACACAGTGGTCAGAAACACAGTGGTCAGAAACACACAGGTCAGAAACATAGTGGTCAGAAACACAGTGGTCAGACACACAGTGGTCATAAACACAGTGATCAGAAACACACTGTTCAGAAACACAGTGGTCAGAAACACACTGGTCAGAAACACAGTAGTCAGAAAAAAAAGTGGTCAGAAACACACTGGTCATGAAGAAAGTGGTAAGAAATAAACTGGTCGGAAATACAGTTGTCAGAAACTCAGAGGTCAGAAACACAATGGTCAGAAACACACTGGTCATAAACAAAGTGGTCACAAACACAATGGTCAGAAACACAGTGGTCAGAAACACAGTGATCAGAAGCACAGTGGTCAGAAAGACCGTTTTCAGAAACACAGTGGTAAGGAACACAGTTGTGAGAAACACGCTGGTCAGAAACACACTGGTCAGAAACACGGTGGTCAGAAACACAGTGGTCAGAAACACAATTGACAGAAACACACTGGTCAGAAACACAGTGGTCAGAAATACACTGGTCAGAGGCATACTGGTCAGAAACACAGTTGTCAGACACATACTGGTCATGAACACAGTAGTCAGAAACACAGTGGTCAGAAACACAGTGGTCAGAAACACACTGGTCAGAAACACACTGGTCAGAAACACAGTGGTAAGAAACACAGTGGTCAGAAACACAGTCGTGAGAAACATAGTGGTCAAGAACATAGTGGTCAGAGGCACACTGGTGAGAAACACAGTGGTCAGAAACACAGTGGTCAGAAACATAGTGGTCAGAAACACAGTGGTCAGGAACACAGTGGTCAGAAACGCACTGGTCAGAAACACAGTGGCCAGAAACACAGTGGTCAGAAACACAGTTGTCAGAAACACAGTGGTCAGAAACAAACTGGTCAGAAACACACTGGTCAGAAACACTCTGGTCAGAAACACACTGGTCAGGAACACACTGGTCAGAAACACCGTGGTCAGAAACACAGTGGTCAGAAACACACTGGTCAGAAACACACTGATCAGAAACACAGTGGTCAGAAACACAGTGGTCAGAAACACACTGGTCACAAACACAGTTTTCAGAAACACAGTGGTCAGAAACACAGTGGTCAGAAACACGGTGGTGAGAATCACACTGGTCAGAAACACACTGGTCAGAAACACAGTGGTCAGAAACACAATGGTCAGAAACACGGTTGTCAGAAACACACTGGTCAGAAACACAGTGGTCACAAATACACTGGTCAGAGGCACACTGGTCAGAAACACAGTGGTCGGTCAGAAACACTTTGGTCAGAAACACAGTGGTCAGAAACACAGTGGTCAGAAACACAGTGGTCAGAAACCCAGTGGTCAGAAACACAGTGGTGAGAAACAACCCGATCATAAACACACTGGTCAGAAACACAGTGGTCAGAAACAAAGTGGTCAGAAACACGCTGGTCAGAAACACAGTGGTCAGAAATACACTGGTCAGAAGCACACTGGTCAGAAACACAGTGGTCGGTCAGAAACACTTTGGTCAGAAACACAGTGGTCAGAAACACAGTGGTCAGAAACACAGTGGTCAGAAACCCAGTGGTCAGAAACACAGTGGTGAGAAACAACCCGATCATAAACACACTGGTCAGAAACACAGTGGTAAGAAACACAGTGGTCAGAAACAAAGTGGTCAGAAACACATTGGTCAGAAACACACTGGTCAGAGGCAGACTGGTCAGAAACACATTGGTCAGAATTACAGTACTTAGAAGCACACTGGTCGGAAACACACTGGTCAGAAACACAGCGGTCAGAAACACAGTGGTCAGAAACACAGTGGTCAGAAACACAGTTGTGAGAAACACACTGGTCAGAAACACACTGGTCAGAAACACACTCGTCAGAAACACACTGGTCAGAAACACAGTTGTCAGAAACATACTGGTCAGAAACACAGTGGTCAGAAATACAGTGGTCAGAGTCACACTGGTCAGAAACACAGTGGTCAGAAACACAGTGGTCAGAAACACAGTGGTCAGAAACACAGTGGTCAGAAACACAGTGGTCATAAATACACTGGTCAAAAACACACTGGTCAGAAACACAGTGGTCAGAAACACAGTGGTCAGAAACACAGTGGTCAGAAACACAGTGGTCAGAAACACAGTGGTCATAAATACACTGGTCAAAAACACACTGGTCAGAAACACATTGGTCAGAAACACAGCGGTCAGCAACACAGTGGTCAAAAACACATTGGTGAGAAACACACTGGCCACAAACACACTGGTCAGAAACACAGTGGTCAGAAACACAGTGGTCAGAAACACAGTGGTCAGAAACATAGTGGTCAGAAACACACTAGTCAGAGGCACACTGGTGAGAGACACAGTGGTCAGAAACACACTGGTCAGAAACACAGTGGTCAGAAACACTGAGGTCAGAAACGCAGTGGTCAGAAACACACTGGTCAGAAACGCAGTTGTCAGAAACACAGTGGTCAGAAACACTGTGCTCAGAAACACAGTGGTCAGAAACACAGTGGTCAGAAACACCGTGGTCTGAAACACAGTAGTCAGGAACACAGTTGTCAAAAACACAGTGGTCAGAAACACAGTGGTCAGAAACACATAAGTCAGAAACACACTTGTCAGTAACACAGTGGTCAGAAACACAGTGGTCAGAAACACACTGGTCAGAAACACACTGGTCGGAAACACAGTGGTCAGAAACACAGTGGTCAGAAACACATTGGTCAGAAACACAGTGGTCAGAAACACAGTGGTCAGAAACACACTGGTCAGAAACACAGTCGTCAGAAACACAGTGGTCAGAGACACAGTGGCTAGAAACACACTGGTCAGAAACACAGTGGTCAGAAACAGAGTGGTCAGAAACACACTGGTCAGAAACACAGTCGTCAGAAACACAGTGGTCAGAGACACAGTGGCTAGAAACACACTGGTCAGAAACACAGTGGTCAGAAACAGAGTGGTCAGAAACACACTGGTCAGAAACACACTGGTCATAAACACACTGGTCAGAAACATACTGGTCAGAAACACATTGGTCAGGAACACAGTGGTCAGAAACACAGTGGTTAGGAACACACTGGTCAGAAACACAGTGGTCATAAACACAGTGGTTAGAAACACACTGGTGAGAAAGACAGTGGTCAGAAACACAGTGGTCAGAAACAGACTGGTCAGAAACACAGTGGTCAGAAACACACCGGTCGGAAACACAATGCTCAGAGCCACAGTGGTCACTGGTCAGAAACACACCGTCCAGAAACACGGTGGTCATAAACACAGTGGTCAGAAAGACAGTGGTCAGAAACACAGTGGCCACAAACACAGTTTTCCAAAACTCAGTGGTCAGAAAGAAAGTGGTATGAGACACAGTGGTGAGAAACACACTGGTCAGAAACACAGTCGTCAGAAACACAGTGGTCAGAAACACAGTGGTCAGAAACTCAGTAGTCAGAAACACACTGGTCAGAAACACAGTGGTCATAAATACACTGGTCAGAGGCACACTCTTCAGAAACATAGTGGTCACAAACACTGTGGTCATAAACACAGTGGTCAAAACACAGTGGTCAGAAACACAGTGGTCAGAAACACACTGGTCAGAAACACAGTGGTCTGAAACACAGTGGTCTGAAACACAGTGGTCAGAAACACAGTGGTGAGAAACAGCCTGATCAGAAACACACTGGTCAGAAACACAGTGGTCAGAAACACAGTGGTCAGAAACACAGTGGTCAGCAACAGACTGGTCAGAGGCACACTGGTCAGAAACACAGTGGTCAGAAACACACTGGCCAGAAACACAGTGGTCAGAGACAGAGCGGTCAGAAACACACTGGTCAGAAACACAGTGGTCAGAAAAACAGTGGTCAGAAACACCGTAGTCAGAAACACAGTGGTCAGAAACACAGTGGTCAGAAACATAGTGGTCAGAAGCACAGTGGTCAGAAACACAGTGGTCAGAAACACACTGGTCAGAAACACAGTGGTCAGAAACACAGTGGTCAGAAACACAGTGGTCAGAAACACAGTGGTCAGAAACACAGTGGTCAGAAACACACTGGTCAGAAACACAGTGGTCAGAAACACAGTGGTCATAAACACAGTGGTCAGAAACACAGTGGTCAGAAACAAACTGGTCAGAAACACAGTGGTCAGAAATACACTGGTCAGAGGCACACTGGTCAGAAACACAGTGGTCACAAACACAGTGGTCAGAAACACAGTGGTCAGAAACACAGTGGTCAGAAACACAGTGGTCAGAAACACACTCGTCATAAACACAGTGGTCAGAAACACAGTGGTTTGAAACACAGTGGTCAGAAACACAGTGGTGAGAAACAGCCTGATCAGAAACACACTGGTCAGAAACACGGTGGTCAGAAACACGGTGGTCAGAAACACAGTGGTCAGAGACAGACTGGTCAGAGGCACACTGGTCAGAAACACAATGGTCAGAAACACATTGGTCAGAAACACAGTGGTCAGAAACACCGTAGTCAGAAACACAGTGGTCAGAAACACAGTGGTCAGAAACACAGTGGTCACAAACACAGTGGTCAGAAACACAGTGGTCAGAAACAAACTGGTCAGAAACACAGTGGTCACAAATACACTGGTCAGAGGCACACTGGTCAGAAACACAGTGGTCACAAACACAGTGGTCAGAAACACAGTGGTCAGAAACACAGTGGTCAGGAACACA
>SZWC01000346.1:426718-447671 GCA_023375785.1 Penium margaritaceum | reverse complement strand
GTGGTGTGGTGTGGTGTGGTGTGGTGTGGTGTGGTGTGGTGTGGTGTGGTGAGGTCTGGTGCGGTGTGGTCTGTGCTGTGCGGTGCGGTGCAGTGCGGTGCGGTGCGGTGTGGTTCGGTGCGATGGTGCGGTGCGCTGGTGAGGTGCGATGGTGCGGTGCGGTGCGCTGGTGAGGTGCGATGGTGCGGTGCGGTGCGGTGCGGTGCGATGCGGTGCATTGCGGTGCGGTGCGGCACAGGCACAAGCACAAGCACAAGTACGAGCACAAGCACACGCACAGGCACAGGCACGAGCACAAGCACACGCACAAGCACAAGCACACGCACACGCATGCGCACTTGCACGGGCACGCGCACGCGCACACGGACACGCACTCGCACGCACATGCGCATGCGCATACGCATACTAACACGCACGCGCACACGCACACGCACACGCACACGCACACGCACAAGCACACGCATACGCACACGCACACGCACACGCACACGCACACGCACAAAGGACAGGCACTCACCTCAAAGAATCGCTCCCACAAGGGGCACAGGGGTAGCGGCCCCACAGTCAGGAACAGAAACGCTATCTTGCCGTCCGCACGCGTGCCGTACGCATTCTTTCTGCGCTTCCTCCTGCTGCTATCACTGCGGCTGCCATAGCCATCGCCTGCATTGCCACTTGCACTATCACTGCCGCTGCCACTGCTGGTGTCACTGCCAGTGTCGCTGTCGTTGTCTCTGTCCGTGTCAACCCACAGGAGGGGTGGTGGCTGCACAGGCTGTGCTGCTGCCGCCATTCTCCCATTGCTGCTGCCTGCACCACTCGCCCACTTGTTGCTGCCGCTTCCGTCGCTCTCCCTGCTTCCCTCGCCGCTGCCACCCACGCTCTCCCTTCTTGCCCACCATGCAGAAACAAAGTACAACGCAGCAGGCGCGGAGGGTGCTGCTGTTGGCTCATCTTCTTCGGATACGTCGGCGAAGGCAGGGTCGAACAGAGTGCTCACGCACGCGCCACACGTCGCATCCCATTCGGGCCAGAACAAGCGCCGCAGTAGCCTCCGCACAGGCTGCACCAGCACCCGCCACACTGCCTGCTTTGCCAGCCGTAGGAGATTGCTGCCGCTGCTGTTGCTGCTTCTGCTGCTGCCGTGGCGGGCATCAACGTGCGCAACGCTGCTCACACTGACCGTTGCTGCTGATGCCCCCTCTGTTCCTGCTACTGATCGTCCCTCGGCAGCTGCTGCTGCTGCTACTGTTGACGTTGCTGCCGCTGCTCCCGAGTCTTTCTCNTCAGACTGTCTGCTTTCGTGCGAGACATGCGAGACGGAGGCGGACAGCGAGCGAAAAGCCAGCGCCAGGCCAAGCAACACCAGCAGTAGCGAGAGGAAGCGCTTGCGGCGACTGAGGCCCCACCACCCTGTCTTAGTGTGGTGCTGCTGCTGCTGCTGCGGCTGGTGCTGCTGCTGTTGCTGCTGCTGGTGCTGCTGGTGCTGCTGCTGCTGCTGCTGCTGCTGTTGCTGTGCATCTGAGTGCGAGTGCACGAGGTGCTTGGAGTGGTGGCGCAGCATGAGCAGCCGCATCGCAGACGACTGTGAGAGTCAGCAGTGCCAACAGCCGCAAGAAACTACCGCCCCGTGAGAGAGTTAGTAGCTGTGGACTGCGGGGGTGCTGCTCGGGTGCTACGTGGCCGCTCAGTGAGAGGGCGGACATAATCGGTTCGTCCCGCAATGCCTCTACAATGGCTGGCCACAGATCTTTTCGGAGCGCCTGCTTTTGCGCACGTCCGATTCTATTTGGGTGAAATAGCTTAGATACCCATAAAACGCAAAGTGTGACTCTGATCCGCCCGGTAGCGGCAAAAACCATTTTCAAAAGCCCTGTCGAAAATCATGTTCGCTCGCGGTATGCGTCGACGAGCGAGCATGAAAAAAAACTGCATGCGAACATTGCTTCCACACAAGAATCGCGAGGGAGTGATGATCGCTTTGTTTTTTGGGTTACATAGTAACCCTTTGTTTTCTTACTTTTGTGTGTTTGTGCCGCAAGAAAATCGTGATTGGTGGATCGGTCATTTTTCTGACGTATCCACCAATCAGGGTGCAAAGATTTGTAGGACTGTATGCACCCCCACATCCGCGGACGCCCTGTAGAGGTCGACCCAGTACAAAACAAATCACGAACATCGACCTACATGTCCGGATAGACCCCGGATAGTGAGGAATCGCCAGTCCGACGCGAGAGCAACAGGGTAAAGACAGTACGATGGGTTAGGTCCAACCTTAGCCTCACCCTGTCCTGTTTCACGGAACCGGTCGTCATAACTAACTCTTGTGACTCGTGAACCCGGCTTCAAACGGGGTCAAAATGCAATTTAAAAAAAAAATCAACCAACATAGAAGAAGGTAGATAGATTAAATTCTGCCCATAATTACGTCATATTGTTTTTCATAACATAATGGAATATTGAAAACTCATCCAAATTTGTCAAAGGTATTTTTGTGAAGTTCATCGTGAATGTGTGAAACTAGAATTTTCACGATAATGGAGAAAATTGATTTCATTAAAATAAATTCATCATGAGATAAAACCAAATTCATGAGAGAGAAATAAAACAAGAAGCAATGCCTATTGAGGTTCTTCTTCCATATGTTGGTGACTTGTTATACATAAAGTTGTATCGTCAAGCGCATTTTTTCAATTTTTGGCTCTTGTTTTTATAGCTTTTACATCCACACAAGCTGGAATTAATCCAACAAAGCTTGAGTTAATATAGGAAAAGTTCGCCCAAACCATACACAATGTTTAAGAGCACGCATGGGCAAAGAAAAAAAATCATTTTGAACGAATGCGGGTGACAGTTTGGCAATCCAACCAGATTTCTGGTTATAACCAGATTTTGCTTCCACAGACAAGGTAAAGTCTCATGGCAAACCTTCCATTATGTGGTCCAGATTGCAGGTAGTGATTTAGCCTCTTAAGAGATGCTAACATGAATACTTTTGCTCGGATGCTATGTAACCTTACACACGCTTTGCGTGCAACACCTGCCTCTTGTTTTGTTGGGTCACGCAAACCCCCTACTTCAATTTAGGGTTTTGTATGTTTGGCGTGAGCGGAGCCCGCACCAACCATAAAATCCTAAATAGAACTTGGGGGTTTTGGTGACAAAAAAAAGAAACAAAGTGCTCATCCGTTCCTCGCGATCGAGCAAAAACGCCCTTATCTCATTTTGGATAATTTATCATAAAGCAAACCTATTCTTTTAACGGAAAAACCATAGTCAAACCTTACCCCGAATTACATTTGGGGTATGAGGGTTTTGTTTTTGCGCGGGCTCTTGCTGGGCCCCGCAGTAGCATGGCCCATTAGGTTCCCTTTCAACGCATGGGGAGTCTTGAACTCCCCTCAAACTCTAAAAAAACCTCCCCCCGCTAGTATCACAAACCGTTCAACAGAGGGGTTTGTGATACTAGCGGAGGGCGCCACATGCCATGTGTCGTCAGCGCATGGCATGCAGTCTCGCCATGCAATTTTGTTTGTTTTCTTTGTTACAAGCGTGGTGATAGCGGCGGCTGATGGGTAGTTAGGTTGTTTTTCATCGGATGACAGGAAAATCAGTTCTGTATTTCTACTATTCGGGTATCTCGTATAGTAACCCATTTTTATTTTTTTTTGTGAAATGGCTTACGGCCTCATTCCGTTATACCCATTGTTTGGGCCTCCGAATTTTCTCTTAGACATTTTTTGCACATTTTTCATAGGATACTCACTTTACACACAAAATCCTTCCTATACCCACTCTTCTCGGAGCGCCTTAGATCATGTGTACCGTGCCCAATCTTGGTAAGAAATGCACGCTACACCGGTCTAATACAAATAATTCTCAAAAAGTGGGTACGAGACGTTTTTAAGATTATTTTTCATCGTTTTCATGTAACATTTTTTATTGCATTTTCATTGTTCCTTCACGTGACCAAATGTCAAATGTTTGTTTTACTTAGTGATGTCCCCGCGTTTTTGGTATGCAAAGCAAAGGGGATGTCATTTATTTCTAGTTAAGAATGTCTTTTTTTTGGTAGTCGGAAATGTGGTCGCCGCTTTTTCGTGCGCGTCACAATCACGCAACAGCAACGGTTCACAATCACGTGATGTGCTCGTTTGCTAGGCAAACTTGCACATCACGAGCGATCTCAAACGGTCCCAGCAAGTGGGTTTTGAGCCTTGCAAATTCCCGTCCTCATAGTTGGATATTCACGGAGCTAAGGAGGACACGGTGGCTAGTGCGAAACAAGTCACTGTTGTGATATCGGCCGGCTGTCTGCTTTAAAGCAGCTTGCGTCTTCACGAGGGCCTGCCGTGTTTCCTCCTAGCTGCTTTCAAAATCTTGGCGGTGAAAGTCAACTACAAGAATGTTACTCTGACTATGTAATCCAACCAATATGGTAGAGAGTTTGTTGACGCACACCACCTCAACAGGTTTTTCAGCAGTTGCGGTGGAAGTGGTGAAGTTGTATGCGAGTTCGGCGGTCAGTAAGTCTGCTGCCCAATTGTTTCCGTGAGGCTTGCATAAAGGTCGGAAAAGTTGCTTTAGCATCTGACTAGTTTGCTCGGTTAGCGCGTTGTTCAGAGGATGGTCAATAGTTAGATTTGGCTATCGTAGCGTGTTACCTGCTCCCGCTAAAAGTAGCTAGCAAAGCGGCCGTCACTGTCGTTGATGATGGTGTTTGGCACCTTGTGTTGCCTTACGATCCGATTTAGAAACTGCCACGCTATCCCTTCTATGGTGAAGATGGTCATCGTGGGGATGAAGTGTGACATTTTGAAAAACCTGTTCACCACGACAAGGGTGGCATCATACCCCTTAGGTGTTGAAAAATTGCCCCTCCGCATGCCCAAGTGCGGCGCCGGGAGGCGCTGACGAGCCGCCAGAAAATGCAAACTCCGCTCCGACGGATCTGGCGACTCGAAAAGTGCTCGGATCCTAAAATGGAGGATTGCCCCTGAACGTTGAGGAGTTGCTGAATCCGGTGTAAGTTGTTTCGCCGGAATCGGACAAGTATCGAGGGAGATATGGCTTTGTAAAGTTGGGGTATGCGCAACGGCTCTGGGAGCCGGCTGCGACTCGAAATCCGGTCGATAATCGACCGGACCGAGTAACAAAGATACCATCTGGAGAAAATGCTCCGATAGGCCTGCCGAGGCGTCCGGTGGATGATCCACCTGATCCGGCGGATCATCCACCGGATCCAGTAGTGCAGGTTCTTACTGAGGGACTTAGCCAAAAACCTGGCTCGGCGTCCAAAACTCAGTAGTACGTTTTGTTACACGGGGACAGTCAAAATTCTGACTGCAGGTCCGCGGACAGGTTTCGAACCTCGTCACACCCCATCACCAAACTCGACCCAAAAGTTGGCAGGGTGCGTGGAAACAGTGCAGGGGACCCCAAAACCACGTACAATGGGATCTGCGCCTTGGGAAAGGCGCTTCGCACGTGAAGGAAGGCGCCACGGTGTGTGCGCACCATGGAAGCGTTAGGCGTTTCTGTGGTGGGTGAGACCTGCGCTTCGGCAAGCATAACTTGGGCTACGCTTGGCCAAATTGCGCACGGTTTGGTGCGTTGGAAAGCTCATGACTAATCCTATAAATTGTTCAATCATGTTCATGTACACAAAAAAACGCAAAATGACGTTATCCTCTTCGCAAAACTGACTGTCTCAAATCCTCTCCCACATAGCGTGAGGCGACCAGAAAGCTCACGCTTCATCTCCGAACTTGCCCAAACATGCCGTGCAAATGCTACACGGCCAGAGCCACGTTGGAACAGAATTTCCAACAAAGGGTTATGGGCCCACATGGCTTACAGCCGAAAACGTTTACACGGCTTCCGCGAGCAACGAGATGATCGGGAGAGGCGATCGCCACGGTGCACGGTGTGCACGCAACGAGCGACGAGAGAGGCCGATGCTGGGCTCTCTGCGTGCTCAGGCGGTGGCGGTACGAGGACAACAGTGTGGCAGGAGGCCTGCCACATCGAAGAGGGCAGTTGCTGCATTGGGTCCTTGCGAGAAGGCGGATGGCGTGAAAATCCACGCCGGTGGCACCGGGCTTCTCCATGTAGCATTGTAGCAGGCTCGGCTGAGCCATGCTATGAACTGCCTTGAGGTGGTGAGATGGGCAGAAATCAGCCATGGCGCTCGGTCCTTTGTTCGATTCGTTGACTCCTATGTTGGATTGCCTCAAACCCTCCGAGGCATCCACATCCACGTGGAGGAGCGCTTGCAGCAGGTCAAGTGGAACGCGCATCGCTTCTGTGAGCATGTTGGCGTGACTACCTGCCGCAACAAGGCGCTCGTGGTGGCCCTGCCCAGCGGCAAGGCAACCCTTCACGCATCAAGTGGAGTGCAACGAACAGAGCAGCAGACCATGAGAGGGCTCCGGACGGCGTCTTCATCCGCCTACGTCGGCCGCCATCAAGCTGGAGACAGCGACACGGGGAGCGAGACGCGTCCAACGGGCACCAATTGTTGTGGTGCCGTGCGGAGGGCCAGACGGCGTGGTGGCATGTTATGCCACATGTGGGTGACGTGCGCAGCGGAAGTCGTGGACCTTGCCAAGATCTCGGGAGGAGGACGACACACCGGGTCCGCAGTCATCACGCGCCAGGGTCAGACGCTCCAAAACTGAGGAGCGCGGTCGGCTGTCATTGAGGACGGCCGGGTGGCATGCGGGAGGCATACCCGATCTCCACAACTGACCTAGCTGGAGTAGAGAGGCGGAGCTTGCGTTGGAAAGCTGGCCGGAGGAAGCTGCGGGACAAGCTACTGGCAGCGCCAGAGAAAGCGACCTGCAAGCTGCCGGAGGAAGCTACCACAAGATGGCTGCTGTTGAATTACTCCCAAGGGGTACAAGGTGGAGAAATGCAACAAAATGGAGGGTGGTACTCGTCCTCATCCACAAGGAAGTGGTAGGTGGGGCCTTTGGGGTCGCCACAACCTTGCTCACGGTGGAGAGAAGGAGAGTGCAAGGTGGTACTGCAAGGGGGAGGCGCACGCAAAACAGCGAGGGCGGCCTCAACTCATCAAGCTCCATGATTGGCAGGAGAAGCGTCGGCTTTGGGCACGACGCATCATGGCCATGGGTAAGTGGAGTAATGCTGGATCAACGGCACGAGTGGCACTGACACGTGGCGAGTTCAAAAGGGAGCTCGCAGAATACACATCGGTGTGGTGCCAAGAGTGCGCACATGTGCAGCAGATCGCATCAGTGCAGTAGTAACACCACGAGAGGGCGCCGACATCAGCCGGCGCAAAACTCAATCTAGGAAGCTGCAAATTTCCGCACGCGTCGTCAGCCGGAAGGGCTGGACCGGACGCACGGTGGGACAAAATACGCAACAGAACGGGGCCAGGCTCAACAACCCCAAATATGCAGTAGCTGGTCGAGCCGCCACAACACCAAGTTTGGTGGAGCAAAATGGCTACCGTGGCGGGCAAGGCGCAGCGGGCGTGTCAAAGAGGGGGAGCTGGCAACATGCTTCAAAATAGAAGGCATATCCTGGTGCAAGTCAACTACAAAAACAATGAACAACAAAATCACACCACAAAAGGTGGTTTGGGCGTCTTCATCGTGTACCAGAGGTGGAGTGCGACACGTCAATGCTGACGGGAGGTCGGCACGTGCGCGTCAAGTCTAGGCAACAAATGTACACTCAATGGAGTGAAAGCACCACCAGGTCGAGCAACAGCAACACCAAGTGATGCACACACTTGTAGCAGCAAGAGAAGTCAGCTGCGCCAACAGGCGAGGAAGCAGTCCACTACGGGTGGATGTGACAAGGCTCACGCTGGGTCCAAGCGGGGACGTGCCAAGGGTGCTGCACAATGCAAGATGACCTGGATGGAGCAAAAACGGCTCCAATGGCAGTGGATGAAGCAGCAGCAGTGGCGCTGTTAATGGCTTCCGCTGGAATGGAAGGCTAGCTGGAGGCGAGCGCTTCCAACGCCTCAAAACAGAAGAGGCGGGTTGAATCGGCAAGCATCGGCAACAAGGGAGCAGCAGCCGCCAAGTCGCCAAGAAGCAGACGGGTGGCAAAATGGGCCACGCCATGCAGCAAGTTGGCTGCAAATGCTGAGGGACCATGAGTGGTGGCAAGTGCAAGTGGACGCACCAGGCCACCTCGGCCAGTGGTCGCACTAGCACAAGGCTCAGTGGGTGTAGGATGCGAGAGCCATGAACAATAGGGTGCAGACTCAAGACGCAAAAGCAAAGCTAAGGAGGGATGCACCATGCGGCAGGCAAGCCTGACGTGCGAGAGCACAATGGATAGGTGGCTAAAAGAGCCGCGGTCTCCACGGTGCGGCTCGGCACGGGACGGAAGCAGCCGCAAACTCCAACGGCAGCAAGGCGAGGAGGCAGTGGTATGAGGCCATGCGCACGCTCGCGGAGCAGCCGGGAGCAATGAAAGCTATGTCCACGGGGGGCATAGTTGCAGCGGTGCAAGAGCACCACGATCCTGCTGGAGTAAGCTACTGGAGAAGGTTGCTGGTTTATGCCAGAGGAAGCTTCCAGAGAAGCTGCCAGGGGAGCTGCAGCACAGCTTCAGCAGCAGCAGCATCGACATGAGCATTGGGAGCACTCCACACCAGGGGGAGTGGTTCCCGCTCCTTGACTACGAGGAGCCGGCGGATGCGGAGGTCGAAGATGCGACGTCGGAGCGCGGCGGTACAGCAGGTGGAGCTACCGACGCGGAGGACTCCGACGACATAGAAGCTGGGTTGAAGATCCGGCGGAAGATCCGTCGGAGGAGGCACTACAAGTGCCGAAGCGTGGACTCCTGGTGGAGTTCGCGTCGGGCGTCGGAGAAAATTACTTCGGACGCGCCGCCCGTCCGGTCGATGATTCGCCGGAGCGGGAGAGACCCTCGGGGAGCCGTCCGGTTGATGATTTGCCGGAGCGGGCAGAGTCGGAAGGATCGCAGCAGAGCGACGAGACGCCGCCAAGACTGCCGCGCCGCAGCGGGAGGCAGCGGAGAGCGGGGAAGCGTTTCGACGCAGGCACCGGTCGATGGATCGGCATGACGCGGTGCATGCTGGCTGCATCAACGGAACCGACGACCGTGCAAGAGGCNTGGTGGAGTTCGCGTCGGGCGTCGGAGAAAATTACTTCGGACGCGCCGCCCGTCCGGTCGATGATTCGCCGGAGCGGGAGAGACCCTCGGGGAGCCGTCCGGTTGATGATTTGCCGGAGCGGGCAGAGTCGGAAGGATCGTAGCAGAGCGACGAGACGCCGCCAAGACTGCCGCGCCGCAGCGGGAGGTAGCGGAGAGCGGGGAAGCGTTTCGACGCAGGCACCGGTCGATGGATCGGCATGACGCGGTGCATGCTGACTGCATCAACGGAACCGACGACCGTGCAAGAGGCTCTTGCGCGGCCCGAGGGGGAGCAATGGGATGCCGCCGTGAAGTCAGCGTTGGCATCCATTGCACATATAAAAGAAGAACGGACATGACTGAAAAGGGGCAGGTGGTGCTACAGGGTTGTAGCACGCACAACAAGCTTGCAGATTACTTGACCAAAGCGCAACCCGCGGACCGGCACGTGAGCGTGGCCGGGCTTGGGAAGACCAGCTATGATGGGCTGGAGGGAGCAGCGGAAGATGAGTGAGAGCAAGCATGAGCAGAGGGCATGGCAGGTGTAAGGGGGAGAATGTTGAAAAATTGCCCCTCCGCATGCCCAAGTGCGGCGCTGGGAGGCGCTGACGAGCCGCCAGAAAATGAAAACTCCGATCCGACGGATCTGGTGACTCGAAAACTGCTCGGATCCTAAAATGGAGGATTGCCCCTGAAAGTTGACGAGTCGGTGAATCCGGTGGAAGCTGTTTCGCCGGAATCGGACAAGTATCGAGGGAGATATGGCTTTCTAAAGTTGGGGTATGCGCAGCGGCTCTGGGAGCCGGCTGCGACTCGAAATCCGGTCGATAATCAACCGGACCGAGTAACAAAAATACCATATGGAGAAAATGCTCCGACAGGCCTGCCGAGGCGTCCGGTGGATGATCCACCTGATCCGGCGGATCATCCACCGGATCCAGTAGTGCAGATTGTTACTGAGGGACTTCGCCAAAAATCTGGCTCGGCGTCCAAAACTCAGTAGTACGTTTTGTTACTCGGGGACTTGGTCAAAATTCTGACTGCAGGTCCGCGGACAGGTTTCGAACCTCGTCACACCCCATCACCAAACTCGACCCAAAAGTGGGCAGGGTGCGTGGAAACAGTGCAGGGGACCCCAAAACCACGTACAATGGGATCTGCGCCTTGGGAAAGGCGCTTCGCACGTGAAGGAAGGCACCACGGTGTGTGCGCGCCATGGAAGCGTTAGGCGTTTCTGTGGTGGGTGAGACCTGCGCTTCGGCAAGCATAACTTGGGCTACGCTTGGCCGAATTGTGCACGGTTTGGTGCGTTGGAGAGCTCATGACTAACCCTATAAATTGTCTGATAATGTCTATGTACAAAAATAACGCAAAAGGATGTTATCCTCTTCGCAAAACGGACTGTCTCTCAAATCCTCTCCCACATAGCGTGAGGCGACCAGAAAGCTCACGCTTCATCTCCGAACTTGCCCAAACATGCCGTGCAAATGCTAGACGGCCAGAGCCACGTTGGAACAGAATTTCCAACATTAGGAGTGGTGGGATGTCCAGTTATGAAGTTCATGCTGATGTTGGCCACGATTCCATTGGACCTGGTAGGGGTTGTAGCAGAACAGGTGGCCCCATGCACTAAGATTTTAGTCTCTGACAAGTGTCCCGTGATTTGCAGAAGGTTACCACGTTGGTTTGCATCTTATCCTACCAAAAATATTCTGCCAACCTCTTTAGCGTCTTATCATTGCTGACGTGTGCACTGTACCGGTTTTCTCTCATTCCTCCAATAACATCCGCCATAGTTCCTCATTTGGGGGAAGAATGACGTGGCGAGTGATCTGCCGTTGCCAACATGGGTCGTCAAACCAAAACTTAGTTGTGCTGTACCCCCCAAACTCCTCTAACCCTTTGGAAATAGCATCACGAGGCACGAGACTGGTGGCCATGATGTAGTCCACCGTTGGATTTGCCAATTATAAGGTTGGCATCAAGGTCAGAGCGTTTCTCAAATAGTTGAACACTTCTTTTGCGCTTTCTCCCCAACTCAGTAAGTGGTTTTCTGGATGAGATTGGAGAGAGGTCCTCGCACTTGAGCGTAATTCTTTACGAATCAGTGGTAGTAGTTGTAGAAAGCCAAAAACACCTAGATGTCTCAAACATTTGTGCGCGTCGGCCAATTAGCAATAATTTGCCTCGACCTTTGTTAAGTCCATGGTGATCCATCCATCGCCGATGATGTGATAAAAAAACGTAATAGAGCAGTAACAAAGGTTTCACTTTTAGACTTTTCTGAAGAATTTATTTCTTTGTAGAATTTTAAGATCTCTTTAGAGATTTCTATTGTGCTCCTTTGGGGTGCAGTTGCACACCAGGATGTCATCAAGATACACAACAAAATAGTCGTTAAGATATACGACAAAAAAGGTATCATGTTATGGGTAAGAATTGTTTTTCATCACTATCATAAATGTTGCGGAAACTTTTGTGGGTCCAAATGACATGACCTTGAACTCAAATGCCCTTCCTAGTGCGGAACGCTGTTTTCTTGACATTCTTATGCAATACGCGGTGTAGGTCAATCTTGCTAAGAAGTTGGGCCCTGAGAGGTTGGTAAAACACTTTGCTTGCTCGCGTGAGGGGGTAGCAGTTCTTGATGGTGATGTCCTTCGATGCCTGATAATCCATGCAACTCCTCATTTTACATATTTTCTTTTTCACAAAAAGCAACGATCCTATGTAGGGTGACGTGGAGGATATGATGAACCCCTGACCAAGCATTTAATCTGGCTACTTTTTGAGCTTGGCCAGCTCGTTATCGCTCACTAGATAGGTCTACTTCACAGTCAGTCTGCTGCCCGGAATCATGTCAATTTGATGGTTGTTGTTATAGTGCGGTGGTAGGTCATGGAGGAGTTTGTCGTGAAAAATCCCTTCAAACTCTTTGATGATTTTTGCGACTTCCTTCTTTCCTGATTACAAGTTCTCATGCAATGAGGTTGTGGGTATTGTTTTGGTTGCTGCAATTTCTCCCACTTCCCCTACCTCCATGTTGACAACCTATGCTTGAGCTCTGCACTTAAGGTATTGCTTGGCCACGTCCAAAGACATCGGTTACCATTTCGTGGCTCCTTCAACTTCCTCTTCTGCTGCCACCTGTAGTGATTCCTATTCAAAAATTGCCCCTCCGCATGCCCAAGTGCAGTGCCAGGAGGCGCCGACGAGCCGCCAAAGAGAGGAAAATCCTCGGAGTTGGATGTAGCGGCTCAAGGATTACTTGTATCCTAAAATGGAGGAGTGTTCTAAAATTGTGACAAGTCGCTGAATCCGTTGGAAGTTGTTACACCAAAATTAAAAAAGGAAGGAGGGAGGTATGAGCTTCCAAAGTTGGGATGTGCGCGGTGGCTATAGGAGCCGGCCGCGACTTGACTTTTGGTGAATAATAGACCGGACAGAATAACATATATCCAATTCGGGCCTGATGTCATTAGTGTAGTTTCTTACTGAGGGACTTAGCGAAAATCCTAGCACGGCGTCCAAAACGTAGTAATAGGATTTGTTATTTAGGGACTTCATCAACATTCTGATGACAGGTCCATGGTCAGGTTTCAAACCCTGTTACACCCCATCATCAAACTCAACCCAAAAGTAGGGGTGGTATATCAAAACAGTGCAGGGAAGCCCTCCATCACGTGTAATGGAATTTGCGTCCTGGGAAGGGCGTTTCACACGTGAAGGGAGGTGCCATGGCGTGTATGCATCATGGAGACGTTTGGTGTTTCTGTGGTGGGTAAGACTTGCACTTTGGCAAGCGTAACTTCAGCTACGCCTGGCTGCATTGCACACCATTTGCTGCGTTGGAGAGCTCATGAATAGCCCTATAAATGTTAAGGTCATGTCCGCGTAAAAGAACGCAAAATGCCATTATTCTCTTTGGAAAACTGACTATCTCTAAATTCCTCTTCACATAGCTTGAGGTGACAAAAAATCTCACACTTCGTCTCCAAACTTGTCCAAACATGCCGTGCACCTACTAGAATGCCAGAGCCACGTTGGAACAATATTTCCCAACAAAGGGTTATGGGTCCACATGGCTTGCGACCAAACATTCTTGCACAAATTTCACGAGCAACGAGATGACGGGAGAGGTAACCACCACGGTGCACGGTGTGCACGCGGCAAGGGACAAGAGAGGCTAATGCTGGTATCTAAACGTGCTCTAGTAGTGGCAGTACGAGGAGAGCATGACAGGAGGCCTGCTACATCAAAGAGGGTTGAGGCTATAGAGGGTCCTTGCGAGACAGCAGGCAGTGTGAAAGTACACGCCGGTGTCACCGTGCTTCTCCATGTAGCGCGGAAGCAGGCTCGACTAAGCCATGCGACAAACTCCCTTGAGGCAGTGAGATGGGAAAAAACCAGCCATGGCCCTTGGTCCTCTGTTTGACTTGTCAACTCCTACGTCAGATTGTTACAAACCCTCCGAGGAATCCACAAATACGTGGAGGAGCAATTGTAGCAGGTCAAGTGAAACGAGTATCACTTATGTAAGCATGCTGGCCTAAATACCTTAGTAGTGAGGCGCTTGTGGTGGCCCTGCCTTGTGGCAGGGCAACCCTTCACACATCAACTAGAGTGTGACAATCAGAGCAGCAGATCATGAGATGGCGCAAAACAACGTCTTAATCCGCCTGCGTTGGCCGCCATGAAGATGGCAACATGGGGATCGAGACATGTCCAAGTGGCACCATTTGTCCTGGTGCCACAGTGAGGGCCAGATAACATGGTGGCATGTTGTGCCACACGTGGATGACGTGCACAGCGGAAACCGTGGACCTCGCCAAGATCTTGAAAGAAGGACAACACACAGGGTCCGCTCTCACGCACCGGGGTGCGACACTCCAAAACTGAGGAGTGTGGTAGGCCGTCGTTGAGGACGGCCGGGTGGCATGAGGGAGGCATGCCCGATCTCCACCACTGACCTAGCCGGAGTAGATAGGCGGAGCTTGCACAAGAAAGCTGGCTGGAGGAAGCTACGGGAAAAGCTGTTGGCACTGCCAGTGGAAGTGACCTGCAAGCTGCCGTAGGAAGCTACCACAAGTGGGCTGCAGTTGAATTGTTTCCACGGGGTACGAGGTGGAGAAATATGACAAAATGGATAGACGTGCTCGTCCTTGTCCACAAGGAAGTGGTAGGTGGGGCTTTCACGAGCCGCCACGACCGTGTTCACAGTGGAGAGAAGGAGAGGGCAAGGTTCTACTATAAGAGAGAGGCACACGCAAACAGTGAGGGCGGCCTTAACTCATGAAGATCCATGATTGGCATGAAAGGCGTCGGCTTTGGGCGCAGCGCATCATGGCTAGGAGTAAGTGGAGTGGCGATGCATCAACGGCACAAGTGGCATTGGCACGTGGCGAGTTCATAAAGGAGCTCGCAGAACACACATTGGTGTGGGGCCAAGAGCCTGCACATGTGTAGTAGATTGCAACAGGGCGCCGACATCAGCTGGCGCAAAACTCAACCTAGAAAGCTGCTGATGTCTGCATGCGACGTCAGCTAGGATGGCTGGACCAGACACAACGTGGGATAAAGCGTGTAGCAGAACGGGGCCAGGCTCATCAACCCCAATGGACAGCAGTTGGTTGAGCCGCCAAAACACCAAGCTTGGTGGGACAAAATGGCTACCGAAGCGGGCGAGGCCCAGCAAACGTGTCAAGCCGGGGGAGCTGGCACCATGCCCAAACAAACAGAGGGATTTCCTAGTGCAAGTCAACTATAAAAAACAAAAAGACAAAAAAAACACCACAAAAGGGGGTTCGGACGTCTTCACTTTGTTGTAGATTTGGAGTGCAACATGATAGTGCTGTCGCGAGGAGGGCACATGCGCGTCAAGTCCAGGCTGGAGATGGATGCTCAAGGGAGAGAAGACACCACTACGTTGAGCAAGAGCACCACTAAGATGTACGCGCTTGTAGTAGTAAAGGAAGCCGGCTATGCCAACGGGCGAGGAAGCAGTCCACCACGGGTGGATGTGGCAAGGCTCACACTGGGTCCAAGTGGGGACGTGCCAAGGGTATTACAAAATGCAAGATGACCTGGATCGAGCGAAACGGATGAAGCAGCAAAAGTTGCACGCTTAATGGCTTCCACTGGAATGAAAGGCCAGCAGGAGATGAGCGCTTCTAATGCCTCAAAACAGGACATGCATGTTGTATTGGCAAGCATTGGGATCAAGGCAACAGTAACCGCCAAGTCGTCAAGAAGCAAAAGGGTGGCAAAACTGCCACGCCATGCAGCAATGTATTTGCAAATGCTGAGGGACAAGGAGTGCCGGCAACAACAAGTGGATGCACTAGGTCACCTTTGCCCCAGGTCACACAAGCATGGGGTTGAAGGGGTACAAGATGTAAAGACCATCATCAATTGGGTGTAGAATTAAGATGCAGAATCAGATCTGAAAAGGGATGCACCATGCGGCAAGTAAGCGTGACATGAGGGAGCACAACAGATAGGCGCCTCAAAGACCTGTGGTATCCTTGGCACGGCTCGGCACGGGACGGGTAACGTCATAGCGGTGCAGGAGCACCACAATCCATCTAGAAGAAAGTTCTGGAGAAAGCTCCCGGTTTATGCTAGAGGAAGCTGCTAGAGAAGCTGCCATGGGAGTTGTAGTAGAGCTTAAGCAGTGGAAACGGCATGAGCATCAAGAACAATCCAAAACAGGGGGAGTGGTTCCAGCTCCTTGACTTTGAGAAGGAGCCACCAGACACGGAGGCCGAAGATACGACATTGAAGCGCAGCGGTGTAGCAAGTGCAGTAGTTGATGCAGAGGACTGCAACAATGATACAACTGGGCTAGAGATCCGGCAAAAAGATTCGTCAGAGGAGGTGTTGTGGGTGCCAAATCGCGCACTCCAGGCGGAGTTTGCGTCAGGTATTGTACAAAAATCATATGGACGCACCTCTTGTTGGGTTGATGTCTCGATGGAGCAAGAGAAATCTTGTGGGAGCTGTCCATTTGATATTTCAGCATAGCAAGTTGAGTCGGAAGGATCGCAGCACAGCGACGAGGCACCACAAAAACTGTTGCTCCAGAACATGAGGCAGCGAAAAGTAGGAAAGCGCCCCAACGTAGGCACAGGTTGATGGATCAGCATGACGCGGTGCATGCTTGCTGCATTAACATATCCGACAACCGTAAAAGAGGTGCTTGCGTGACCCGATGGACAGCAGTAAGATGCTGCCGTGAAGTCGGATTTGGCATCCATTGTGAAAAAAGAAAAAGAGAGGGACATGGTTGAAAAGGGGCAGGTGGTGCTGCAGCAACGCAATACGTAGAACATGCTTGCGGACTGCTTGACCAAAGCGCAACCCGCGGACCGGCACGCGATGAGCGTGGCCGGGCTTCGGACGACCAGCTATGATGGCCTGGAGGGCGTAGTAGAAGATGAGTGAGAGGAAGCAGTAGCAGCGGGCATGGTAGGTACAAGGAGGAGAATGCTGAATATTTCCATTCCGCATGTCCAAGTACGGTGCCAGGAGGTGCCGTGGAGCCGCTAGAGAGAGGGAAATCCTTGCAGTTGGATCTAGCAGCTACAAGATTTGTGAGATCCTACAATGGATGATTTCCCCTAAAATTCGACAAGTCGTTGAATCAGGTGGAAGTCGTTTCACCAGAATCAAACAAGTAACGAGGGAGATATAAGCTTACAAAGTTGGGGTGTGCGCGACTGCTCTGGGAGCCGGCCGCGACTTCTGGTGAATAATGGATTGGTCCGAGCAAGAAATGTATGTCTGGGTTTTTTTATTCGGAAGGTTGCCAAGGCGCCTGGTGAATGATTTCCCTGATGTCAATATTACAGTTTGCTCTTGAGGGACCTAGCCAAAATCCTAGCTCGGCGTCCGAAACTGAGGAGTACAGTTTGTTACTTAGGGACTTTTCCAAATGTTTGACTACAGGTCTACGGACAGGTTTCGAACTCTGTCACACCCCATCATCAAAATCAACCCAAAAGTGGAGGAGTACGTCAAAACAGTACAAAGGATCCCTCTATCACGTTCAACGTAATCTACGCCTTGGGAAGGGTGCTTAGCACGTGTTGGGAAGGGCCAGGGCATGTGCGCACCATGGAGGTGTTAGGCGTTTCTGTGGTGGGTAAGACTTGCGCTTTGTCAAGCATATCTTGGACTATGCATGGCCATATGGTGCATGGTTCGGTACATTAGAGAGCTCATGACTAGCCGTATAAATGTTAAAAACATGTCCATGTAAAAAAACGCAAAATGCAGTTATTCTCTTGGCAAAACCGACTATCTCTAATTCCCCGCTGACATAGCGTGAGGTGACCAAAAAGCTCACGCTTCATCTCCAAACGTTCCCAAACATGCCGTGCACGTGCTAGACGGTCAAAGCCACATTCAAATGGTGTTTCCAGCACTTATTGTAACCGCTTTTGTGTGATTGGTTGCTTGACCAGAGATAGGTGTCGCTTCTTGCCATAAATGCTGACATTATTTGCTCCGCTGCCCCAGTCGACCTGCAGATTGTGTCAGTAGAGAAAATCTTGCTCGAGGATGATTTAGTGCCTTTTTATTGGACAAGTCCTCCAAAACGTTATGTCGTGCAGACCTCCAATTTGCAGTTGTAGTGATTTGCAATGTCCATGCATCCACACTTGTCTGTCAATGGTTTTCCTTCAAACACTCCCGGTTTGGTTGACAAACCAAACTTCTGAACTATCTTGTTGCTACTGAAACTGTGAGAACCTCCTTTGTGCACTAGTGTTGGTACCGTTACGCAACTTGTACAACCCCTGCGTTGCACTCGTAGCATTATCACCAGTTTATTGTCTTCGTATCCCTTCTCAAACGTTGCAATGGCATGAACCGTTGTCTGCGGCGATGTGAGGCACTCATATGGGCGATCGGTCCGTACACATTTTTCCGACCGGACAAGAGACTTGCCTTCTACTCCCACCCTTTGCTGTTTCCTGAATCTTTCGCTCTTCTTTTGTGACTTTCCCCCTATTTGGCTTGTTGCTGCCACTTTCGGCAGCTGCGCAAGATATGACCTGGCTTTGTGCAACAATAGAAGAGCCATTGGTTGCGGTCATTGACGGTGTCAATTTCCATTAGAGAAAGGTTTCCGTCAACTGCAACTTCCTTTCACCACGATAAGGATTGTAGCCGTGGGATCGCCAGCCGTTGGATTATTGCATTTGAGCATTGTAGTTCGTACTGTCGATGTAATTGGCTGCTGCCATCAATTGGCTCACGCAAGGCCTTCTTGGATGTTGAAAATGGCAATAACTTGTTAAATGTCTTGTTTGAGGTTGTTATTCTAGTAGACATACTCTTTGTTGGGGGTGAGGTCATTGCTGGTGACAAATTCGCGCAAATGCCGAGTGTACTATGCAATGCTGGACCTGTGAAGAAGACGCTGGAGTCTGTCCATGCGTCAGACTTCTGGTTTAGCTTCCCAAAGCAAGCAAGTGTGGCGTGCACAAAGTTGCTCTGCAATTTTGGTGGCATGAGAGAGTTGTGCCATATTGGATTGATCTGCTCTAGAGGTAGTTTACACGCGGTTGACGAAGTGAGAGCGCTCAAGAGAGCCCTTGATGTAGCTCCGCTGGTCTCCCCATACCGTTGGATGGTCTTTGGATCGGACCACAAAGTCAAAGCCATGCCACGCAAAAGCGAGGCAACGAGGTCAACTTTCTTTTTCTTGTTGTTGACTCTCACTACGATGAAGCACACCTACAAACTTGTCAACCACATCCTGACCGTCGGTCTCTTGGATTTTGTGAGATCGAACGACTCAAAGAGTGCCGGTTTTATGTTGGGTTTACTCAAGAGTTGCATATGTCTTTAGGTGAGTACTGCTTTGTTTGCACAAGAAACTTGAAGCTCCTCCATCACTTTGTTGTGCTGTTGGAGCAGATGGTTGTTGATGCTCTCAAATCCAGACAAATCCTGGAACAAGTGTTTGTTGATTGGTGCTTGTCGGCTGGTGCCCCCCATCGTGCCACGTGTCATTGAAATGGGCTGCGGCATGTTGCTGCCTCATGGTTTACCTGGAGAGCAACGATGCTTGCATTCTGCTGAGATGCCATCGCCAGAGTAATTGTTGGGGACTGATTCTCATCGCCAGTTACGCTTGTTGCATTTACCATTGTCATTGCAAAGTCTGCAATCTTCCAATTGGTGGAGATTTGCTGAGGAGTGCAATGTTACTGGCAGGTAGTTAATGCGTTGGTTGCCCTTTAGCACCACTGTGCTCTGATATGCAGTGTTCCGTCGAGCAGAATGTAGGTGGTTCAGAGGGATGAGGTGCGGGACAAAAGATAGTTCAGACGTTTGGGACAAATGGATAATTTCTATGAAGGAGTAAGTGTACTTTGATTTCCAGTGTCGAGTGTGTGAAGCACATACATACAATGCTAAGAATGAGAATGAGGCATAGGTTGGATCATTGGCATTTGAACCGAGCAACACGTGCGAGGTCGTGCCACAAACGATGGAGTTCAGAAGCTCCACCAAGAAGTTGGGGGCTTTTGAGAATATTGCGACACTTCTTTGTAAAAGTCAAGCATTGTTGAGAAGTCAACCAAACAACATCAAAGCATTGACATGGTTTGTTAAAATTCTGTTGACCATTTTGGAAGGTGGTCAAAATTGTTAGAAACTTCTAGAATGCAACACCGGAGATCAGGGCAGTTGGCCAAAATGCCTCTGGCCAAATGACATTCACATTCGGAAGTTGCCGTACGGTGGGCCATGAATGCAAGAACATAAATGACCTCTCGAAAGCTTTAGGGACTCGTGTACGCCAGGGACGTAACACCAAGGAGCCACTCTTCATTGTGCATCCCTCCAATGTTGTAGACATGTTGAAAAAAAGAAGTTCAAACAAAGCGGTGGACAAAACTTGCCACATTCCTGCAGAAGGTGGACATGAAAGAAATCTGACGCAATATGAAGTATTTGTTGCTAAGACTTGCATATCGATAAGTGAAGAGGGTGGAAATTTAAGGCATGAGTGGAAGAGGGGTTAGC
Source organism: Penium margaritaceum (assembly GCA_023375785.1). Classification (NCBI taxonomy): domain Eukaryota; kingdom Viridiplantae; phylum Streptophyta; class Zygnematophyceae; order Desmidiales; family Peniaceae; genus Penium; species Penium margaritaceum. Next base: position 427,484 of record SZWC01000346.1, on the reverse strand, counting down.
TTTTCATATCCTGTCACGGAATGGCTATGTGATGATCAGTTCATTGAGGAAACCCAATCTCGACACATTTCGACTCTTGACCGGACTAGCTTAATCACGTGTTGGTTCAATCATTGCAAGTTTTGTTTCCTCTCAATGTCTCCTGCTAGTGAATCAAATTCAGTACAACTACAACCAGAACCTGAAATTTGGCAGACACCACGTTTGAACGAGCCATAACGTGCAAGCAAAGACAACTTTGTTTTTGTTGCAAGGATAGTTCTATGATTGTCAAAGTGGGAGAAGCATTTTTCTTAGAAAGTGAAATAAGGAAACATCAGAAGCCTAAGTAAGTGTTCAGATTAAGCATACATAAACATAACACATATCTAGTCATACTACGACAAAGACTACAACATGTGTTGTAGAATTTACTATCAGAAAATGCGTCTCCTACCAGGTATCTGCAGTCTCCATTGTGAGTACAACCATTGTGCAAGCAACCAATAATTTTGGGTACACTTTGACACAAGGCAAACAGTGCACACCATGCGACAGTTGCGTGCATGAAATAAATGTGAGTCACCGATTGCAGGGTTCATCGCACTCTAGAAGATCAGATGTGAGGCCGACAAGGAGGTCCCCCTTTTGCTCTCTTTCTCTGGCTAAAGGTCACTCGAGCAAAGTAAAGCGTTTGAAGCGCAATCAGTGTGTGTTTGTGTGTGTGTGAATGTGTGTGTGTGTGTGTGTGTGTGTGTGTGTGTGTGTGTGTGTGTGTGTGTGTGCG